>JAURVB010000718.1:0-54154 GCA_033002965.1 Piper betle
TGAAAAATGGCGGGTCGTTACAGGTGGAGAAGATCCTGTTTATAAGTGGGAATAGACTAGAGATCTTTAACTTCCGGGGTACCAATTTTAAAGAAGTGACTTGGCCCAAAGTGCAACGTAATGGGCCAAGTCATTTCTTTAAAATGGGTACACCGGAAGTTAAAGATCTCTAGTCCATTCCCACTTATAAACAAGATCTTCTCCCAGTAGGTATTAGATGTGGGACTAAGTTGAGGGATCTCACAATCCGCCCACCTTAGGAAATTTTGTCCCCGAAATGCCTATTCTTGGCACGTTGCTAGCCCCAGCCCACGACCTTTCTGGCCCGTGACCGACAGCCTAGCTAACGTTTCTAGTCTTGGCCTGTTGCTCACCCCAGCCCACGACCATTTTTTGGCCCGTGACCGGCAGCCTAGCCAACGTCCCTAGTCCATCCCACCATCTAACACGGAACCAGGTCGGCTATGATACCATTTCTAACGACCCAGCCCAAAGTGCAACGTAATGGGCAAAGTCATTTCTTTAAAATGGGTACCACGGAAGTTAAAGATCTATAGTCCATTCCCACTTACAAACAAGATCTTCTCCCAGTAGGTATTAGATGTGGGACTAAGTTGAGGGATCTCACAATCCACCCACCTTAGGAAATTTCGTCCCCGAAATGCCTATTGTTGGCACGTTGCTAGCCCCAGCCCACGACCTTTCTGGCCCGTAACCGGCAGCCTAGCTAACGTTTCTAGTCTTGGCCCGTTGCTAACCCCAGGCCACGACCTTTTTTGGCCCGTGACCGGCAGCCTAGCCAACGTCCATAGTTCATCCCACCATCTAACACGGAACCAGGTCGGCTCTGATACCATTTATAACGACCCAGCCCAAAGTGCAACGTAATGGGCTAAGTCATTTCTTTAAAATGGGTACCCCGGAAGTTAAAGATCTATAGTCCATTCCCACTTATAAACAGGATCTTCTCCCAATAGGTATTAGATGTGGGACTAAGTTGAGGGATTTCACAATTTTGTAACGACCCAACCCAAAGTGCAACGTAATGGGCTAAGTCATTTCTTTACAATGGGTACCCCGGAAGTTTAAGATCTCTAGTCCATTCCCACTTATAAACAGGATCCTCTCCTAGTAGGTATTAGATGTGGGACTAAGTTGAGGGATCTCACAATCCACCTACCTTAGGGAATTTCATCCTCGAAATGCCTATTCTTGGCCCGTTGCTAGCCCCAGCCCACGACCTTTCTGGCCCGTGGCCGGCAGCCTAGCCAACGTTTCTAATCCTGCCCACCATCTAACACAGAACCAGGTCGGCTTAGATACCATTTGTAACGAGCCAGCCCAAAGTGCAACGTAATGGGCCAAGTCATTTCTTTAAAATGGGTACCCCGAAAGTTAATGATGTAATACCTACTGGGAGAAGATCCTCTTTATAAGTTGGAATGAACTAATGATCTTTAACTTCCGGGGTACCCATTGTAAAGAAATGACTTAGCCCATTACGTTGCACTTTGGGCTGGGTCGTTACAAATGGTATCAGAGCCGACCTGGTTCCTTGTTAGATGATGGAATGGACTAGGGACGTTGGCTAGGTTGCCAGTCACGGGCCAAAAAAGGTCGTTGGCAGGGGTTAGCAACGGGCCAAGAATAGAAATGTTGGCCAGGCTGCTGGTCACGGACAAGAAAGGACGTGGGCTGGGGCTAGCAACAGGCCAAGAATAGGCATTTAGGGGACGAAATTTCCTAAGGTGGGTGGATTGTGAGATCCCTCAACTCAGTCCCTCATCTAATACCTACTGGGGGAGATCTTGTTTATAAGTGGGAATGGACTATAGATCTTTAACTTCGAGGGTACCCATTTTAACGAAATGACTTAGCCCATAACGTTGCACTTTGGGCTTCCTGTAACGACCCAGCCATTATTAACAATATTGTGGCCCTTGTTGGCCAGGTGTTACCAAAATAAAACTGATAAATGCCGAGTAATAATTTGTAACGACCCAGCCCAAAGTGCAACATAATGGGCTAAGTCATTTTTTTAAAATGGGTACCCCGGAAGTTCAAGATTTATAGTCCATTCCCACTTATAAATAGGATCTTCTCCCAGTAGGTATTAGATGTGGGACTAAGTTGAGGGATCTCACAATCCACCCACCTTAGGAAATTTCATCCCTGAAATGGCTATCCTTGGCTCGTTGGTAGCCCCAGCCCACGACCTTTATGGCCCGTGACCGGCAGCCTAGCCAACGTTTCTAGACTTGGCCCGTTGCTAACCCCAGCCCACGACCTTTTTTGGCCCCTGACCGGCAGCCTAGCCAACGTCTCTAGTGCTTCCCACCATCTAACATGGAACCAAGTCAACTCTAATACCACCTGTAATGACCCAGCCATTTTTAACAATATTGTGGGCCATGTTGGCCAGGTGTTACCAAAATAAAACTACTAAATGCCGAGTAATAAGTTATAAAATAATGGTTCCCACAGTCATAGACCATTTCCCATAGCCACATTTATAACTCAAAACAAAATAAAAAGAAGTCTCATTTATTACCCATTCTCCTAACCTAACTATCCTACCGATTGGTTCATTCCATCATACCCCTTATTATGATGTAGTTCTATTGGCTGATGGGATAGTCCACCATGCCACTATAAAATATTGGGCCGATGGGTCGATCCATCGTACCCCTTATTAGCCGATGGGTCCATTCCACCGTACCACTTATTATGGTGAGCCGATGGGTCCATTCCACCGTACCACCTATTGGCCGATGCGTCCATTCCACTGTACCACTAATTAGGTTGAGCCGATGGGTCCATTCCACCGTACCCCCTATTGGCCGATGGGTCCATTCCATCGTACCACTTATTAGGTTGAGCCGATTGGTCCTTTCCACCGTACTCCCCTATTGGCCGATGGGTCCATTCCACCATACCCCCCTATTGGCCGATGGGTCCATTCCACCGTGCCACTGTATTACGTTGAGCCGATGGGGCCATTCCACCGTACCCCCCTGTTGGCCGACGGGTTCATTCCACCGTACCACTCTATTAGGTTGAGCCGATGGGTCCATTCCACCGTACCACTGTATTAGGTTGAGCCGATTGGTCCTTTCCACCGTACTCCCCTATTGGCCGATGGGTCCATTCCACCATACCCCCTATTGGCCGATGGGTCCATTCCACCGTGCCACTGTATTACGTTGAGCCGATGGGGCCATTCCACCGTACCCCCCTGTTGGCCGACGGGTTCATTCCACCGTACCACTCTATTAGGTTGAGCCGATGGGTCCATTCCACCGTACCACTGTATTAGGTTGAGCCGATGGGCCCATTCCATCGTACCCCCCTATTGGCCGATATTTATTTATGGGCTGTCCGTTCCATTCTGACATGTCCATTATTAGATTTTGAACAGTGCGGTTAAAAAAAATAGGGTTTCTTGAAACTAGTCAAACGTGAATTTCATATCTACCATCTAATATTCTACCATACAATGTAAGAGTTCTAATAGAAAAGAAACTAAGAAGAAGTATGAAATACTTACACCACAATGGAAAGGCACTGGAGAGGAGGCAAGAAGGAGTGGACTGCCTTTCCTCCCTAACCACCTCCCCCTATATATATATACTTCAACAAGTTCCTCAATTAAATTCTCACATCTATTCATGTATAGGTATTCCGTAGGTTCAACGAGTCCCTTTATTAAATTCTCTTACCCCATCATCCGTTAATGAATCAGTATTCTCTAGGTTGGGTTCGTCTTCCCTAATGCCAGAGTTTGGCTTACGTCTTCTCTAACGTTAGGGTTTGGCTTTACGTTGAACCGTGACCGTTATACTTGATAACCAACCATATACATTCATCAAAAATAATATATCATAATACTTAGGTTCAAGTCTTGAAATAAAAATTTTCACATATTTTCACGGCTCTTACAATCTCCCCAACTTAGAAATATTTCGTCCCCGAAATATTATAACATCTACAGGATCATCATGATTAACTATATCTTCGGAACCTCAGGTTGCTCTTGTTGTTGCTTCGGAGGCTGACGACAGTCCTTATATATGTGTCCCGTCTTTCCACAATTGTAGCTCCGACGGGGCTCACTACATGACCCTGAATGCATCTTGTTGCAATTTTTACATAGTCGACACGAAATCTCTTAAAACTTCCTTTTGCGGTTCCGATCGACATTCAGTTATGCTCAAAAAATTTTATTTTTTTATTTTTTTCAATGATTACTTAAGTTTGTAAGTGAGTCCACTAATTCACTAATGACATATCCCATTAGAGAAAGATAAATATTGGACTGTTCAACAAGGTACTTGAGTCATAAGATGTGAGATTTTGGGAAACCTTGCTCTAATACCACCTGTAACGACCCGGCCATTTTTAACAATATTGTGGGCCTTGTTGGCCAGGTGTTACCCAAAATAAAACTACTAAATGCTGAGTAATAAGTTATAAAATAATGGTTCCCATGGTCTTAGACCATTTCCCATAGCCACATTTATAACTCAAAACAAAATAAAAAGAAGTCCCATTTATTACCCATTCTCCTAACCTAACTATCCTATCATACTTTTATTCTAAGTTATTTGAGGTGAAATCAAACAATCTTAATTGGCCTACATACCCATGTCGGGATCAAGCTCGATGTAGTTCTATTGGCTAATGGGTTAGTCCTCCGTGCCACTATAAAATATTGGATCGATGGGTCAGTCCATCGTGCCCCCTTATTGGCCGATTGGTTCATTCCATCGTACCCCCTATTATGTTGTAGTTCTATTGACTGATGGGTTAGTCTACCGTGCCACTATAAAATATTGGGCCGATGGGTTTATTCCATCGTGCCCCCTATTGGCCGATAGGTTAATTCCATCGTACCACTTATTAGGTTGAGCCGATGGGTCCATTCCACCGTACCCCCTATTGGACAATGGGTCCATGCCACCGTACCACTATATTAGGTTGAGCCGATGGGTCCATTCCACCGTACCACTTATTAGGTTGAGCTGATGGGTCCATTCTACCGTACCCCCTATTGGCCAATGGGTCCAATCCACCGTACCACTGTATTAGGTTGAGCCGATGGGTCCATTCCACCGTACCCCCTATTTGCTGATGGGTCCATTCCACCGAACCACTGTATTAGGTTGAGTCGATGGGTCAATTCCACCGTACCCCCTATTGGCCGATGGGTCCATTCCACCGTACCACTGTATTAGGTTGAGCCGATGGATCCATTCCACCGTACCCCCTATTGGCCAATGGGACCATTCCACCGTACAACTTATTGGGTTGAGCCGATGGGTCCATTCTAGCGTACCCCCTAGTGGCCGATGGGTCCATTCCACCATACCACTGTATTAAGTTGAGCCGAGGGTCAATTCCACCGTACCCCCTATTGGCCGATGGGACCATTCCACCGTGCCACTTATTAGGTTGAACCGATGGGTCCATTCCACTGTACCCCCTTTATTGGCCGATATTTATTTATGGACTGTCCGTTCCATTCTACTAGTCAAACATGAATTTCATATCTGCCATCTAATCTGCAACCATACAATATCTCAACACCCAAAGACCTATTAAAATTTATACCAAAAAGTTCCAGCAACTTAGCAAGGTATTTCTTATGAATTTATGTGTTGCAACCATGCATGTAAGGCACCACAACGGGAAGGCACCGAAGAGGAGGTATTCCCTAAGCCCCTTCTCCTATATATATATATATGCTTCAACAAGTTCCTCAATTAAATTCTCACATCTATTCATGTATAGGTATTCCCTAGGTTCAACGAGTCCCTTTATTAAATTCTCTTACCCCATCATCCGTTCATAAATCAGTATTCTCTAGGTTGGGTTCGTCTTACCCATTGTAAAGAAATGACTTAGCCCATTACGTTGCACTTTGGGCTGGGTCATTACAATGGTATCATAGCCGACCTGGTTCTGTGTTATATGGTGGGATGGACTAGGGACGTTGGCTAGGTTGCTGGTCACGAGCCGAAAAATGTCGTGAGCTGGGGTTAGCAACGGGCCATGACCAGAAACGTTGGCTAGGCTGCCGGTCACGGGCCAGAAAGGACGTGGGTTGGGCTCGCAACAGGCTAATCATAGGCATTTCGGGGACGAAATTTCCTAAGATGGGTGGATTGTGAGATCCCTCAACTTAGTCCCACATCTAATACCTACTGGGAGAAGATCCTGTTTATAAGTGGGAATGGACTATATATCTTTAACTTCCGGGGTACTTATTGTAAAGGAATGACTTAACCCATTACGGTGCACTTTGGGCTAGCTCGTTACAAATTGTATCAGAGCCGACCTGGTTCTGTGTTAGATGGTGGGATAGACTAGGAACGTTGGCTAGGCTGTCGGTCACGGGCCAAAAGTCGTGGGCTGGAGTTAGCAAGGGGCCAAGACTAGAAAGGTCGGCTAGGCTGCCGGTCACGGGCCAGAAAGGACGTGGGTTGGGGCTACCAACGGGCCAAAAATAGGCATTTCGAGGACGAAATTTCCTAAGGTAGGTGGATTGTGAGATCGCTCAACTTAGTCCCACATCTAATACCTACTGGGAGAAGATCCTGTTTATAAGTGGGAATGGACTAGAGATCATTAACTTCCGGGGTACCCATTTTAAAGAAATGACTTAGCCCATTACGTTGCACTTTGGGCTGGGTCGTTACAAAACTATGAAAATATGTGAAAATTTTTATTTCAAGACGTGAACCTAAGTATTATGAAATATTATTTTCGATGAATGGATATGGTTGGTTATCAAGTAGACCGGTCACGGTTCAACGTAAAGCCAAACCCTAACCTTAGAGAAGACGTAAGGCCAAACTCTGGCATTAGGGAAGACGAACCCAACTGAGAGAATACTGATTCACAAACGGATGATGGGGTAAGAGAATTTAATAAAGGGACTCATTGAACCTAAGGAATACCTATACATGAATAGATGTGAGAATTTAATTGAGGAACTCGTTGAAGCATATATATATTGGAGGAGGGGGTTAGGGAGAAAAGGGAGTCCACTCCTTCTAGCCTCCCCTTCAGTGCCTTTCCATTGTGGTGTAAGTATTTCATACTTCTGCTTAGTTTCTTTTTCATTAGAACTCTTACATGCAGGGTTGCAACGCATAAATTCATTAGAAATACCTTGCTAAGTTATTGGAACTTTTTGGTATAAATTGCAATAGGTCTTTGGGTGTTGAGATATTGTATGGTTGCAAATTAGATGGCAGATATGAAATTCACGTTTGACTAGTTTCAAGAAACCTTATTTTTTTAGCCACACTGTTCAAAATCTAATAATGGACATGTCAGAATGGAATGGACAGTCCATAAATAAATATCGGCCAATAGGGGGTACGATGGAATGGACCCATCGACTCAACCTAATACAGTGGTACGGTGGAATGGACCCATCGGCCAATAGGGGGTACGGTGGAATAGATCCATCGGCTCAACCTAATACAGTGGTACAGTGGAATGGACCCATCGGCCAATAGGGGGGTACGGTGGTATGGACCCATTGGCTCAACCTAATACAATGGTACGGTGGAATGGACCCATCGGCCAATAGGGGGTACGGTGGAATGGACCCATCGGCTCAACCTAATATAGTGGTACGGTGGAATGGACCCATCGGCCAATAGGGGGGTACGGTGGAATGGACCCATCGGCCCAACCTAATATAGTAGTACGGTGGAAAGGACCAATCGGCCAATAGGGGGGTACGGTGGAATGGACCAATCGGCTCAACCTAATAAGTGGTACGGTGGAATGGACCCATCAGCCAATAGGGGGTACGGTGGAATGGACCCATCGGTTAATAAGGGGTACGGTGGAATGGACCCATCGGCCAATAGGGGGTACGATGGAATGGACCGATCGGCCAATAGGGGGTACAGTGGAATGGACCCATCGGCCCAACATAATAGGGTGTACGATGGTATGAACCAATCGGCCAATAAGGGGGCACGATGGACTGACCCATCGGCCCAATATTTTATAGTGGCATGGTGGACTAACCCATCAGCCAATCGAACTACAACATAATAGGGGGTACGATGGAATGAACCAATCGGCCAGAATAGGGGGCACGATGGACTGACCCATCGGCCCAATATTTTATAGTGGCATGGTGGACTAACCCATCAGCTAATAGAACTACAACATAATAGGGGGTACAATGGAATTACCAATCGGCCAATAAGGGGGCACGATGGACTGACCCACCGGCCCAATATTTTATAGTGGCATGGTGGATTAACCCATCAGCCAATAAAACTACAATATAATAGGGGGTACGATGGAATGAATCAATCGGCCAATAAGGGGCACGATGGATTGACCCATCGGCCCAATATTTTATAGTAGCACGGTGGACTAACCCATCAACCAATAAAACTACATCGAGCTTGATCCCGACATGGGTATGTAGGCCAATCAAGATTGTTTGATTTCAGATCAAATAAGGTAAAATAAAAGTATGATAGGATAGTCAGGTTAGGAGAATGGGTAATAAATGGGACTTCTTTTTATTTTGTTTTGAGTTATAAATGTGGCTATGGGAAATGGTCTAAGACTGTTAGAACCATTATTTTATAGACTTATTACTCGGCATTTAGTAGTTTTATTTTGGTAACACCTGGCCAACAAGGCCCACAATATTGTTAAAATTGGACGGGTCGTTACAGTAACGACCCAGCCCAAAGTGCAACATAATGGGCTAAGTCATTTCTTTAAAATGGGTACCCCGGAAGTTAAAGATCTATAGTCCATTTCCACTTATAAACATGATCTTCTCCCAGTAGGTATTAGATGTGGGACTAAGTTGAGGGATCTCACAATCCACCCAACTTGGGAAATTTCGTCCCCGAAATGCCTATTATTGGCCCGTTGCTAGCCCCAGCCCACGTCCTTTTTGGCCCGTGACCGGCAGCCTAGCCAACGTTTCTAATCCAGCCCACCATCTAACACGGAACCAGGTCGGCTCTGATACCATTTGTAACAATCCAGCCAAAATTCCAACATAATGGGCTAAGTCTTTTCTTTCAAATGGGTACCCCAGAAGTTAAAGATCTATAGTACATTCCCACTTATAAACAGGATCTTCTCCCAGTAGGTATTAGATGTGGGACTAAGTTGAGGGATTTCAAAATCCACCCACCTTAGCAAATTTTGTCCCTGAAATGCCTATTCTTAGCCCGTTGCTAGCCCCAGCCCACATCCTTTCTGGCCCGTGACCGGAAGCCTAGCCAAAGTTTCTAGTCTTGGCCCGTTGCTAGCCCCTTCCCATGACCTTTTTGGCCCGTGACCGGCAGCCTAGCGAACGTCCCTAGTCCATCCCACCATCTCACACGGAACCAGGTCGGCTCTGATACCATTTGTAGCAACCCAGCCCCTAGTGCCACATAAGGGGCTAAGTCATTTCTTTAAAATGGGCACCCCGGAAGTTAAAGATCTATAGTTCATTCCCACTTATAAACAGGATCGTCTCCTTGTAGGTATTAGATGTGGGACTAAGTTGAGGGATCTCACAATCCACCCACCTTACGAAATTTCGTCCCCGAAATGCCTATTTTTGGCCCGTCGCTAGCCCCAACGCACGTCCTATTCGGCCCGTGACCGGCAGCCTAGCCAACGTTTCTAATGCAACCCACCATCTAACAAGGAACCAGGTCGGCTCTGATACCATTTGTAACGACCCAGCCCAAAGTGCAACGTAATGGGCAAAGTCATTTCATTAAAATGGGTACCCCAAAAGTTAAAGATATATAGTCCATTCCCACTTATAAATAGGATCTTCTCCCAGTAGGTATTAGATGTGGGACTAAGTTGAGGGATCTCACAATCCACCCACCTTAGGAAATTTCATCCCCGAAGTTCTAATTCTTGGCCCGTTGCTTGCCCCAGCCCATGACCTTTCTGGCCCATGACCGGCAGCCTAGCCAACGTTTCTAGTCTTGGCTCGTTGCTAACCCCAGCCCATGACCTTTTGGCCCGTGATCGGCAGCCTAGCCAACGTCCCTAGTCCTTCCCACCATCTAACACGGAACCAGGTCGGCTCTGATACCATTTGTAACGACCCAGCCCAAAGTGCAACGTAATGGGCTAAGTCATTTCTTTAAAATGGGTACCCCGTAAGTTGAAGATCTCTAGTCCATTCCCACTTATAAACAAGATCTTCTCCCAGTAGGTATTAGATGTGGGACTAAGTTGAGGGATCTCACAATCCACCCACCTTAGGGAATTTCGTCCCCGAAATGCCTATTCTTGGCCCGTTGCTAACCCCAGCCCACGACCTTTCTGGCCCGTGACCGGCAGCCTAGCCAACGTTTCTAATCCAGCCCATCATCTAACACGGAACCAGGTCGGCTCTGATACCATTTGTAACGACCCAGCCCAAAGTGCAACGTAATGGGCTAAGTCATTTCTTTAAAATGGGTACCCCGGAAGTTAAAGATCTATAGTCCATTCCCACTTATAAACAGGATCGTCTCCCAGTAGGTATTAGATGTGGGACTAAGTTGAGGGATCTCACAATCCACCCACCTTAGGAAATTTCGTCCCCGAAATGCCTATTCTTGGCCCGTTGCTAGCCCCAGCCCACGTCCTTTCTGGCCCGTGACCGGCAGCATAGCCAACGTTTCTAGTCTTGGCCCGATGCTAACCCCAGCCCACGACCTTTTGGCCCGTGACCGGCAGCCTAGCCAACGTCCCTAATCCATCCCACCATCTAACACGGAACCAGGTCGGCTCTGATACCATTTGTAACAACCCAGCCCAAAGTGCAACGTAATGGGCCAAGTCATTTCTTTAAAATGGGTACCCCGAAAGTTAAAGATCTATAGTCCATTCCCACTTATAAACAGGATCTTCTCCCAGTAGGTATTAGATGTGGGACTAAGTTGGGGGATCTCACAATATTGTGAGATCCCTCAACTAGTCCCACATCTAATACCTACTGGGAGATGATCGTGTTTATAAGTGGGAATGTACTATAGATCTTTAACTTTCGGGGTACCCATTTTAAAGAAATAACTTAGCCCATTACGTTGCACTTTGGCCTAGGTCGTTACAAATGGCATCAGAGCCGACCTGGTTCCGTGTTATATGGTGGGATGCACTAGGGACGTTGGCTAGGCTGCCGTTACGAGCCAAAGGTCGTCGCTGGTGTTAGCAACGTGCCAAGACTAGAAACGTTAGCTAGGCTGCTAGTCACGGGCCAAAAGGACGTGCGTTGGGGCTAGCAACGGGCTAAGAATAGGCATTTCGGGGACGAAATTTCCTAAGGTGGGCAGATTGTGAGATCCCTCAACTTAGTCCCACATCTTATACCTATTGGGAGAAGATCCTGTTTATAAGTGGGAATGGACTATAGATCTTTGACTTTCGGGGTACCTATTTTAAAGAAATGACTTAGCCCATGACGTTGCACTTTGCGGTTGGGTCGTTACAATTGTAAGAACCGTGAAAATATGTGAAAATTTTTATGTCTAGACTTGAACCTAAGTATTATGAAATATTATTTTCGATGAATGGATATGGTTGGTTATTAAGTATACCGGTCACGGTTCTACGTAAAGCCAAACCCTAACCTTAGAGAAGACATAAGGCCAAACTCTGGCATTAGGGAAGACGAACCCAACCGAGAGAATACTGATTCACAAACAGATGATGGGGTAAGAGAATTTAATAAAGGGACTCATTGAACCTAGGGAATACCTATACATGAATAGATGTGAGAATTTAATTGAGGAACTCGTTGAAGCATATATATATATAGGAGAAGGGGGATAGGGAGGAAAGGCAGTCCACTCCTTCTTGCCTCCTCTCCAGTGCCTTTCCATTGTGGTGTCTTTGGTTTTTGAGATATTGTATGGTTGCAAATTAGATGGCAGGATATGCTTTTAAATTCACGTTTGACTGTCAGAATGGAACAGACAGTCCATAAATAAATATCGGCCAATAGGGGGGTATGGTGGAATGGACCCATCGGCTCAACCTAATACAGTGGTAAGGTGGAATGGACCCATCGGCCAATAGGGGGGTACGGTGGAATGGACCCATCGGGTCAACCTAATATAATGGTACGGTGGAATGGACCCATCGGCCAATAGAGGGTACGGTGGAATGGACCCATCGGCTCAACCTAATAAGTGGTACGGTGGAATTGACCCATCGGCCAATAGGGGGTACGGTGGAATGGACCCATCGGCTCAACCTAATATAGTGGTACGGTGGAATGAACCCATCGGCCAATAGGGGGGTACGGTGGAATGGACCCATCGACTCAACCTAATAAGTGGTACGGTGGAATGGACCCATCGGCCAATAGGGGGTTCGGTGGAATAGACCCGTTGGCTCAACCTAATGCAAGTGGTAACGGTGGAATGGACCCATCGGCCAATAGGGGGTACGATTGAATGGACCCATCGGCTCAACCTAATAAGTGGTACGGTTGAATGGACCCATCGGCCAATAGGGGGTACGGTGGAATAGATCCATCGGCTCAACATAATAGGGGATACGATGGAAAGAACCATCGGCCCAATATTTTATAGTGGCGCGGTGGACTAGACCATCAGCCAATAGAACTACATCGAGCTTGATCCCGACATGGGTATGTAGGCCAATCAAGATTGTTTGATTTCAGCTTAAATAAGGTAGGCCAAAAGTATGATAGGATAGTCGGGTTAGGAGAATGGGTAATAAATGGGACTTCTTTTGATTTAGCTTTGAGTTATTAATGTGGCTATGGGAAATGGTCTAAGACTGTGGGAACCGTTATTTTATAACTTATTACTTGGCATTTAGCAGTTTTATTTTGGTAACACCTGACCAGCTATGCCCACAATTTTGTGAAAAATGGCCGGGTCGTTACAGGTGGTATCAGAGCAAGGTTTCCCAAAAGCTCACATCTTATGACTCAAGTACGTTGTTGAAGAGTCCAATATTTATCTTTCTCCAATGGGCTATGTCATTAGTGAATTAGTGGACTCACTAACAAACCTAAGAAATCATTGAAAAAAATAAAATTTTTTGAACATAACGGAATGCTGATGGGTTATGCAGTGAGCCCCGTCGGTGCTACAATTGTGGAAGGATGGGACACATACATAAGGGCGGTCGTCAGCCTCCGAAGTAACAACAAGAGCAACCTGAGATTCCGAAGATATAGTTAAAATATTGGGCCGAAGGGTCAGTCCATCGTGCCCCATTATTTGCCGATTGGTTCATTCCATCGTACCCCCTATTATGTTGCAGTTCTATTGGCTGATGGGTTAGTCCACCATGCCACTATAAAATATTGGGCCAATGGGTCAGTCCATCGTGCCCCCTTATTAGCCGATTGGTTCATTCCATCGTACCCCCTATTATGTTGGGCCGATGGGTCCATTCCACCGTACCCCTTATTAGCCGATGGGTCCATTCCACCGTACCACTTATTATGTTGAGCCGTTGGGTCCATTCCACTGTACCCCATATTGGCCGATGGGTCCATTCCACCGTACCACCGTACCCCCTATTGGCCGATGGGTCCATTCCACCGTACCCCCTATTGGCCGATGGGTCCATTCCACCGTACCACTTATTAGGTTGAGCCGATGGGTCCATTCCACCGTACCCCCTTATTGGCCGATGGGTCCATTCCATCGTACCACTGTATTAGGTTGAGCCGAGGGGTCCATTCCACCGTACCCTCCTATTGGCCGATGGGGCCATTCCACCGTACCACTGTATTAGATTGAGCCGATGGGTCCATTCCACCGTACCCCCTATTGCCCAATGGGTCCATTCCACCGTACCACTTATTAGGTTGAGCCGATGGGTCCATTCCACTGTACCCCTATTGGCCGATGGGTCCATTCCACCGTACCACTGTATTAGGTGGAGCCGATGGGTCCATTCCACTGTACCCCCTATTGGCCGATGGGTCCATTCCACCGTACCACTGTATTAGGTTGAGCCGATGGGTCCATTCCATCGCACCCCCCCTATTGACCGATATTTATTTATGGACTGTCTGTTCCATTCTGACATGTCCATTATTAGATTTTGAACAGTGCGGCTAAAAAATAGGGTTTCTTGAAACTAGTCAAACGTGAATTTCATATCTGCCATCTAATTTGCAACCATACAATATCTCAACACCCAAAGACCTATTACAATTTATACCAAATTGTTCCAGCAACTTAGCATGGTATTTCTAATGAATTTCTGTGTTGCAACAATGCATGTAAGAGTTCTCATGGAAAAGATACTAAGAATAAGTATGAAATACTTACACCACAATGGAAAGGCACTGGAGAGGAGGCAAGAAGGAGTGGACTGCCTTTTCTCCCTAACCCCCTCCTCCAATATATATATGCTTCAACGAGTTCCTCAATTAAATTCTCACATCTATTCATGTATAGGTATTCCCTAGGTTCAACGAGTCCCTTTAGTAAATTCTCTTACCCCATCATCCGTTCATGAATTAGTATTCTCTCGGTTGGGTTCGTCTTCCCTAATGCCAGAGTTTAGCCTTACGTCTTCTCTAAGGTTAGGGTTTGGCTTTACGTTGAACCGTGACCTATCTACTTGATAACCAACTATATCCATTCATTGAAAATAATATTTCATAATACATAGGTTCAAGTCTTGAAATAAAAATTTTCACACATTTTCACGGTTCTTACAATCTCCCCAACTTAGAAATATTTCATCCCCGAAATATTATAACATCAATAGGATGATCATGATTAACTATATCTTCGGAACCTCAGGTTGCTCTTGTTGTGGCTTCGGAGGCTGACGACACTCATTTTGTAGGTGTCATGTGCTTCCGCAATTGTAGCACCGACGGGGCTCACTGCATAACCCTGAATGCATCTTGTTGCATTTTTTACATAGTCGACACGAAATCTCCTGAAACTTCCTTTTGTAGTTCCCATCGACATTCCATTATGTTCAAAAAAATTTTTTTTCTTCAATGATTACTTAGGTTTGTTAGTGAGTCCACTAATTCACTAATGACATACCCCATTGGAGAAAGATAAATATTGGACTCTTCAACAAGGTACTTGAGTCATAAAATGTGAGCTTTTGGGAAACCTGCTCTGATACCACCTGTAACAACCCGGCCATTTTTAACAATATTGTGGGACTTGTTGGCCAGGTGTTACCAAATTAAAACTACTAAATGCCGAGTAATAATTTTTAATGACCCAACCCAAAGTGCAACATAATGGGCTAAGTCATTTCTTTAAAATGGGTACCCCGGAAGTTAAAGATCTATAGTCCATTCCCACTAACAGACAAGATCTTCTCCCAGTAGGTATTAGATGTGGGACTAAGTTGAGGGATCTCACAATCCACCCACCTTAGGAAATTTCGTCCCCGATTGCCTATTCATGGCCTGTTGCTAGCCCCAGCCCACGACCTTTCTGGCCCGTGACCGGCAGCCTAGCCAACGTTTCTAGTCTTGGCCCGTTGGTAACCCCAGCCCACGACCTTTTTGGCCCGTGACTGGCAGCCTAGCCAATGTCCGTAGTCCTTCCCACCATCTAACATGGAACCAGGTCGGCTCTGATACCACCTGTAACGACCTGGCCATTTTTCACAACATTGTGGGCCTAGCTGGCCAGGTGTTAGCTAAATAAAACTACTAAATGCCGAGTAATAAGTTATAAAATAATGGTTCCCACAGTCTTAGACCATTTCCCATAGCCACATTTATAACTCAAAACAAAATAAATAGAAGTCCCATTTATTACTCATTCTCCTAACCTGACTATCCTATCATACTTTTACTCTACCTTATGTGAGCTGAAATCAAACAATCTTTATTTGCCTACATACCCATGTCGGGATCAAGCTCGATGTAGTTCTATTGGCTGATGGGTTAGTCCACCATGCCACTATAAAATATTGGGCCGATGGGTAAGTCCATCGTGCCCCCTTATTGGCCGATTGGTTCATTCCATCCTACCCCCTATTATGTTGTAGTTCTATTGGCTGATGGGTTAGTCCACCATGCCACTATAAAATATTGGGCCGATGGGTCAATCCATCGTGCCCCCTTACTGGCTGATTGGTTCATTCCATCGTACCCCGTAT
The DNA here is from genome assembly GCA_033002965.1 of Piper betle. Lineage (NCBI taxonomy): Eukaryota > Viridiplantae > Streptophyta > Magnoliopsida > Piperales > Piperaceae > Piper > Piper betle. The sequence continues at coordinate 16,126 of JAURVB010000718.1, forward strand.
TATGTTGGGCTGATGGGTCCATTCCACCGTACCCCCTATTGGCCGATGGGTCCATTTCATCATACCCCTTATTGGCCGATGGGTCCATTCCACCGTACCCCTTATTAGCCGATGGGTCCATTCCACCGTACCCCCCTATTGGCCGATGGGTCCATTCCACCGTACCCCTTATTAGCCGATGGGTCCATTCCACTGTACCCCCTATTGTCCGATGGGTCCATTCCACAGTACCACTGTATTAGGTTGAGCCGATGGGTCCATTCCATCGTACCCCCTATTGGCCGATATTTATTTATGGATTGTCCGTTCCATTTTGACATGTCCATTATTAGATTTTAAACAGTGCAGCTAAAAAAAATAGGGTTTGTTGAAACTAGTCAAACGTGAATTTCATATCTACCATCTAATTTGCAACCATACAATATCTCAACACCCAAAGACCTATTGCAATTTATACCAAAAAGCTCGCACAACTTAGCAAGGTATTTCTAATGAATTCATGCATTGCAACCATACATGTAAGAGTTCTAATGGAAAAGAAACTAAGAAGAAGTATGAAATTCTTACACCACAATGGAAAGGCACTGGAGAGGAGGCAAGAAGGAGTGGACTGCCTTTTCTCCCTAACCCCTCCTCCTATATATATGTGCTTCAACGAGTTCCTCAATTAAATTCTCACATCTATTCATGTATAGGTATTCCCTAGGTTCGACGAGTCCCTTTATTAAATTCTCTTACCCCATCATCCGTTCATGAATCAGTATTCTCTAGGTTGGGTTCGTCTTTCCTAATGCCAGAGTTTGGCCTTACGTCTTCTCTAAGGTTATGGTTTGGCTTTACGTTGAACTGTGACCTGTTTACTTGATAACCAACCATATCCATTCATCGAAAATAATATTTCATAATACTTAGGATCAAGTCTTGAAGTAAAAATTTTCACATATTTTCACGGTTCTTACAGCCTCACTAATACATACGATACGAAAAGATGGATCATGCAATGACCCTTGGAAAATGACTCCCATCTCACAATTACAATGTTTTGCCACCACTCTCTTCCCTTTACGGTCAAAAAAGCATGGTGTGCAGACAACCAGTGCATTCCCAATAGTACATCATACCCTTTTACCCCATACAGGATAAAGTTCCACACATAGGGTTTCCCTTGTATATCTAAGGATAGGTTAGTCACTCCTAAAGTTGTGACTTCATTGTCTCCCGTTGAAGTAATGACTCTATAGGATTTAGATAATGGAGATGGTTGGAGTCCTGACCTCTTGACTATTTGAGATGATATGAATGAATGTGTACACCCAGAATCAAATAAAACATCCACAATGACTCCTTTATTTAGAATTTTACCTTGGACAGTGTGATCATCCTCCTCATCTTCCTCGACTTCAACTGCATAGAGCTTCGCCTTCCCTTTGTTTGCTGGTTGTGCAGGTATCGGGTAGTGAATAGGAGCTGGTGCCTTCCCTTTCTCAGGCTGCTCCTATTGTTGCTTTGGAGGTTGACGACACTCCTTCGGTACGTGTTCCGTTCTTCCACAGTTGTAGCACCTATAGGCTCCCTGCATGTCCTTGAATACATCTTGTTGCAATTTTGACATTGTCTCATCGAGATATCCTCAAACTTCCAGTTAAGGTTCCCCTCTATGTTCCCTCGGTAGTTCTGCTACTAGTGTCTTGATGACCTGTTTTGGTTACTATCAGGGTTAGCATTTTTGTGCTGTGAAGTAACCTTTCCTTGCTTCTGTGCATGGTCATACTCGAACACCAATTCTTGAATAGTGGCTGAATCAATCACCTCAGTGATTGTGCTCCTTGGTGCTATAGCAATCTTTCCCCTCAATTTTGGCCACAATCCCCAAAAGAATTTCTCAGCACTAGCCTTATCAGTTGCTAGAATTCCAGGTGCAAAACGCTCCAACTGTAAGAATTTCTTGGCATATTCCGAGACTGAATTATCCCACTGAACCAAATTGGCAAACTTGAATGCTTTCTTCTGGACCGTGGGCTCGGGAAAATATTGTCCATTAAAAGATGCCACAAATTCCGCGCACGTGATGGAAGAAATCTCAAGTCAATGGAATGTGGTTTTCTCCATGGATTTCCACCAGTAAGATGCTTCTTCCTGAAGCATGCATGTTGCCAACCTCACTTGATGGTGGTGGGGCACAGAAAAAGCTCTAAATGTTTTTTGGTAATGTCTATCCAGCTCTCCACCCTCATTGGGTCAGTCCCTCCAACAAATACTTTAGCTCCATTCTTTCGGAACTTTTCCACAGTGTAACGGTCACTATCATCAACAGTTGGTGGCACGCTTGTCGGGCTACCGGTAGCACTGGGTTTGGACGCTCCCCTCACTCACCCAGGTCTGCTAACGCTGCCTGCCCTTGGGCACTTCCCTGAACACCATTCGAAGTGATTCTAGGACTGCTGAGTTTGAGGCTCCATTCCTTGCTACCACTCTCGGTAACCGCTGAATGATATTTTGTACCACAGAATTCGTATTTTATGAAGCCTGCACCAGTCCTTGTATGGCCGTTAGGATCTGGGCTAATACATTCTCAGTGTTCTAGTTTGAAGGAGTAGATCAGTTTGTTTGTTTGTCTGTCTACGAGTGACTGCCATCTGAAACGTCGAAAATTTTTTCCCCTCATGCTTCATTAATATGTTCTTGTTCAATTTTGACTTAGATTTATAACTGAATGAATTTGTTAATTAATAACACAACACAGTGGGAAATGATTATTATTGGACTTTTCAACAAGGTACTTGGTCATAAAATGTGCGCTTGTGGGAAACTAGGCTATGATACCACCTGTAACAACCCTCTCAAACCGGCCCGGCGTTACTTAAAAATATGTAATAGATGTAACGATAATATTCCAGAACATGAATATTAATACAGCAATTAAGTTGGGCAATATATAAATCATAAAAATAATGCATGTTCTCTAAAATATAAAATAATTGTCTCACAGTCTCGGACCGTTTCCTGTAGCCATAATATAACACAAGAGAATAATAAGGAAGTCCAATTTTATTATCAATTCACCAAACCTGGGTCACTTTTATTCTTCAGTCCAAAGCTGCTCACCTGCAGAGGCAATTCTGCGTTAGTGATGAAAACACTAAGTCACATAATTAAATGAAACAAGTCAATATAATTCCCTATTATCATTTCACAAGTCTTTTAGTAATTATGAGCCTATGCCGAGCTCCAATTATATTGGTAGGGGTGGCCACCCCATCCAGCTACCATCCCATATATGCGCACATACGCTACGTGGCCCGCGGCCTGTAGTTATCGATATTTGTCATTGTCTCACCCTCTCGGTATCACAAGTGCATAATGAGCCTACTTGTGCCAGTATGCCCTGTCACCCTTTTGGCCTGGGACCAGATATTCAATCTTTCAGTGGGTGCTACCATGTCGAATGGAGTCAACCCCGGTTGCATTCCAGCGCATGGTGGTCAGATACTCAAGTTGACCAAAACTCCCACATAGTAGTTTTAAAAGTGCGGCTCCGTGTCGGACTGAGTCAATTCTTTGACCCCGGTTGTACTCTGTGCATGGTGGTCAAATCTAGCCTTAGCCGACCAAGGCTGTCAACTAGAGAGAATACAACATTTTAAATGATTATACGGACCTGGATAGTTTGTAAATGAACTCGCAACTATGACTAACAATCCTAATCTGAACGAGAACAAAAAATTGTACATAAGTATAATTTTATTCCAGTAGAAATGGATGCAACTAAATGTCTAACATATATATCATTTTCAAAAATATTAAATATTAAATTGTTAACAAATCTAGTAACATAATTAATTATTCATGTGACATAATCATTTAAGCCCTACTTTACGTTTTAAATGAATTATACAAATCATAATTAATACTTAACAATTGATAAAATAATTATTGACTGATAATAAATATTTAATTACAATTATTAGTATATTTTCTTTTGAGATGATAATTACTTAACCACGATCTTGATGATTTAGTTTACGGTTATAATTTTTAGTCACTATCATTATTAATAGTAATTTAATTAATTAACTCGTTCGATTAAATTAACTAAATTAATTTGCATTATTCTAATTCAAAGATACTACTAATATAATTATTATAATTCAAAGTTATTACTAATTAAGTCGTTTGATTATGCTATTTATGTTCGACGCTTATGATTTTTTTACCCAATTATAGTTTAATAACTCATTTTCTACATTACTGACTCGTTATTAGAATAATCACTTTATTTACCTATTATTAAATTTAATATGGTAAAGCTAAAATCTTTCTTTTATTAATTACTTATAACCATCCGATTTAATTTATCGCTTATATTACGCCGATTAATTATCGACTATTTATCATTACCATATCTTTATTACTTATATCCATGTTGATTTCATCAAATAATTAATTAGTTTAGTAACTTTACCCATAACCTATTAAAATGACATTTTTTAAAAGATTTATTACGCGTTAGTATTATTTTTTTAACTCGAGCCGGTACCATGTCAACCCATATTTACATGTTTGCCACCCTTCTTCTTCCCGTCGCCATTCTTCTCTTCTCCACAAAAAGGTTCGTCCTTCTTCTCCCAGCTTTATCTTGTCACCCAAAACCAGATTCACATCCTCCATCAACTTCAACCTTCTCCAGCAACCAATTGGAAGCCTAATGTAACGACCCGCCCGAACCAGACCCGGTGTTGCTTAAAAATATAGGTAATGTAAATGTAACATTCTAGAACATGAATTGAAATACAGCAAATAAGTCTTGCAACATATAATATGAATCATAACAATAAATCATGTTCTCTAAAATATAAAATAATTGTCCCACAGTCTCGGACCGTTTCCCATAGCCACATTTATAACACATGTAACACCCAAAATCCGGTCCACGCTCGTGAATCGAACTGGCATGTTATAGGCCCCGGTTAGGTCGGCTAACCCGAACCCAACTCGCGCGGATCTAATCTTGGCTGCTTAAGATAAAGATATTACTCGTCATGCATGGATGAATGCACATAATCCTGACATGATACTACATGGATGACATGCAAACCAAATTACACACCATCATAATTATGATCAAAATTGATGAAAATCCTGAAATAAAATGCAAAGAGTCTCGCCTAAAAGTGCAATTAGGGTCTACCCTGTCAAAATAATATATACGAGTATATATGCATATATCAACAATTTCATTCACACACAATCTAATCTGTTGTTAACTCACTTGGAAGCTTGGGTCTCAACCCACAATGCTTCCACTGCGCAGTCTATTCATGTTTCACATTCTGTCATCATGTCTTAACAATTAATTACGTCACATCATCATGTCTTAACAATTAATCACGTCACATCATGTCTCAAGCATTTAAGCACACCATATAATAATATCACAAACACAATATAAACACTCAATTGACTAACATGTGTGCAAGCAACAACAGTGCTCCTCTGTCCAAACTGGCTCCAGCAACTCGTAATTGTTACCTACATATAGTATAAAAACAAGTCAGTAACAAGTGTTACTGGTCCAAAAATTAAAATAACTATAACAAGCTGGCTTGAGAGCAACTCTCATATGAAAGGAAACATCATATACTCCTTGTGAACACTCTAAAGGGCACCTACTAAGGAGCCACTAGGCTATAGACTCGGCAACATCCTGAACTTACTGATCTACTGCTACTGATGCCGCTCTCGACATTTTCTTACTTCATTTTCTGGTCTCAAATCCTAAGCCCCCTCCTTACCTCCATATTTCTCCTGGCCTTGAGCACGAAGGATGAGTACTCTCAGATAATTGCCTTTAGTACCCACTGAACCACAAGTCCAGACATGCGCTGTACTAAACAGTACCCATAAACCTCCATGTTATCTGGGTGTGAGGAACTTAAACGCAGAGTTGTCAGGATCACTCGGGAATGGAACAGTCCGCTGGCACTAATCCAGAGCCCGCTTTGACTGTCACGGCATCCGCTCATGGTACTTGCAGTCAGTTCTCCATCTCTCGCCTCACTGAAAATGTGAGAACTACATATATATATATATATATATATATATATATATATATATAGGGCTGGGTAGGAATTTATATAATAGGCCCGAAGGCAACTTGTGGTGGATCTTGTTTTCGAAATCATCCTCGAGGGGTTATTAATCTGGAAAACTGTTCGGTTAAATGGCCTGAGTTAAGTGGGATCCAATAAAATGCTACTTAACCCCTCTTACAAATAATAAAATAAACATACAATAGAAGAGAACGTAAAAACAGAGACAAGTCCTGAATGGACATGGTAGAAGCTCCAAGCGATCGCGCCTAGGCGGCAAGGTCCTACTCCGTACCTATACATCAAAACTAAATACTAACACCCGCTAACTAAATGATGCATCAAACTCAATAAATATCAATCAACAATCAAATAATCATAAGTGTAAAGATAATTCTAACTAACCCTATTCATACCAATTTTACTGTATTTTTACGTCATACTCGATTTGTAAAGACCCGGAAAAAAAATTCATTAGCCGGTTAAGTATGAATTACCCGGTTAAATTGAAAAGTAATTTCTAATCGGACGATTGTTCGAATAATTTTAATAGCATGCAAGTGTACACGGTCGAAACAAGTAATATAATGATAAATTCAAGTATCGTCCCACAGGGAGATGAATTTCCTATAATTAATTAAAGAAAATAAAATTAAGAACAAAACGGAAATAATTAACTTAACGGAATAACTTAAATAAAAAGCGAAGTTAAAATTATAAAACTCGTTCTAGAGTCGAATTTCCCTTAATATGAATTTAACCTTCATCATATCTTACTCTTATCTTTTATTCCCTCGGATTGTCGATCTAGGATAATTATATGACATGGTGGCTCCCGCTCCTTCATGCTTCTATTATTTTGCCTCAATTTCTACCTCCCGGTGATAATTGATTAATCAACAAAATAACGCATTAAGAATTGCCTTACAACCGCATACGGTGTTGTGTATCTTCCGACCACAACGACAAACAAGTCAAAAGACTCGTCGTATGATGAATTATCAATGACTAATCTAATTAATTTCTCCCGAAATCTAATTAAACCTCATGATCTAAGAAATAGGTGATCAATCTATTCTTAGCATTTAGAACATGATAATTCAAACGATCCGATTGAATAAAAGAGTAAGAGCTTGAAATGAATTCAATTAAATCATGTTAAGTTCCATTCTTCTCTAGAACGAAATAAAAGCCTACTCCATAATAAAAATAGAAAATAATATAAAAAAGAAACTAATTTTTATTACGAAAGAGAAAGAAATTACAAAAACTAAAACTACTACTTCTACTACAATCTGAAGCCAAGAGATGAGATATGATCAACAACAAATGACCACCCCTTTATATAGAAGTAGAGATACAAGAATTCGAAGAGGGTGTTCACAAATCGACGTAATCTAATTAATTATAATGTCCCTTCAAGTTTCCAACTGTTCGACTCCATTGAACACCATGAATTGTAACCATTGGGTGGCGCCAAGTGTCATGACCAATCAAATCCAAAGCTTAATTTATTCATCTTTTTCTGCATTAAAACATCAAAGTTAAGCATATATAATAAAATATTAATTAACTAAAATAATAAAGTAAAATATTACTTAATTAATAATGTTTATACTCGAGAAGTACAAAATCATATTAAAAAAACTGGGTAAATATTGTATATTTTAAACACTTAACAACGATTCTAGTCGAGTCGAACACATTAATTATTCATTTAACTATTTAACTGAACCATACCATTTAAGAGGTTGAGTGAAAAGGTTAAGCGAACCGTGTTAATTACCCAATTACCCGGTTAAAGGAATTATGGTGAAAGGGTGCTTCCACAAACCCTAGCCGTCATTTATTCTTTATAAAAGGAGAAGGGGTTGTTGAACCTAGGAAATACCAATGGATGATGGGGTGTGAGAATTTAATGAAAGGGTCATTGAACCTAGGAAATACCAATGGATGATGGGGTATGAGAATTTAATGGAGGGAATGGTTGAAGTGTATATATATGCAGGAGGAGGGAGTATTTCATCCCTCATCTCTGTCCTAGGCGACCTACCCATTACTGTGTGAGTATTTCATCCCTCATCTCCGTCCCAGGCGACCTCCCCATTACTGTATTAGGGTTCACGGGTCACAGTCAGACGTAATCACAAATCAGGTACGTATAATAGGTAGAACATTGTATTTTCCTTTTTGGTAGTTTAGGTCAGCCTGAGCCCAGATTCGACTACCATGCACCGAGTGCAACCGGGGTCAATGAATTAACTCAGTCAGACACTGGGTCGTGTTATGTGCATGAATTTTGTAATGCATCGACATTGTTTTGGAGTAGTGATAGCCACCCCATAAAAAGGCTACGGCCGGGGTGAGTGAGGCACATCGATTCCTCCATCGCACTGGAGTGCAGTGATAGCCGCCCCATAAAAAGGCTACGGCCAGGGTGTGTGAGGCACTGGCACTAGAGTTGGCAGTGAGAGCTTCCCCACAAATGTGGCATAGCAATCACCTGAGTGCAGTGATAGCCACCCCATAAAAGGTTACGGCCGGGGTGTGTGAGGCACTTGCACTGGAGTGTAGTGATAGCCGCCCCATAAAAAGGCTACGGCCGGGGTGTGTGAGGCACTGGCACTAGAATTCGTAGTGAGAGCTTCCCCACAAACGGGGCATAGCAATCACCTAAGTGCAGTGATAGCCGCCCCACAAAAAGGCTACAACCAGGGTGTGCGAGGCACTGGCACTATACACGGTAGTGGTAGCCTCCCCATAAAAAAGGCTACGGCCGGGGTGTGTGGATCACAGCTGATACCCCTCTGCATTGTTTTGGAGTATAGCGGAATCGCTCCACCGCATATTAAAATAAACATAAGGAAATAGTGGAATGTACTTGTTTTGTTTTATCTATTATACTACTTAGTGTTGTAATCACTAACGCGGAATTGCCTCCGCAGGTGTGCAGATACGAGATTAGATGATTGACATCCAGAGTATGGAGCAAAATAAATATGAGGACTCCTTTTTTTTTTGATTGAGAAATAAGTGTGGCTGCTGGGAAACGGTCCAAGACTGTGGGATCTTTATATATGTTATTATTTATAAAAAATGTTTGACATAATTACTTTACTTTTGAGTAACACCTAGCCAGTTAGGCCCACAATATCGTGAAAAATGGCGAGTCGTTACACGATTAGCATGCTCGTATTTACTTATCTCATTAGATCACTTATCCTCCATGCACTATCAATCACATCATGTAACTTATCATTTCATCACTTATCCTCCATGCACTATTAATCACATCATAAATCAACCCTAGCATGCTATGTTAACAATCATCAAGTTTAAATTATGAATTCGGAGGTAATTATACCTCACGTCATCGGCAATCGGCGATGGCTAGGGTTTCGTTGAGCGTCTCGGAGCTCAAATTCGACTCTCGGCGACGTCCAAAGTCAATCAGGTTCGACTGGATGAGCTGTGCAAAAGATCCGACAAATTCCATCGAATCCTGTTTCCCGGCAAGTTCCAACGGTTTTTCGGCAGATTTCAATGGTTTTCCGGCAACTTCTGACGGTTTTCCAAAGACAATCGCCGGCAGCGTCTACTGGCTGGATAGAGGTCATATTTGGACCAGCTCAATGAGCCTGACACATCTACGATGTCGACAAGGCCAGCAAAGGGGGTGGCTCGCCGAAAAATGGCTAAAACAATGGTGGCGGCGGTGGGTAGCTAGATCCGGCCGGCCTGGGCAGTGATGGCCTCCACTCCGGTCGGGGAAGGTTGCTGGGTGGTCAAGGATGTCGAGGCTACAGCTGGATCGCGGCGGTGACGGTCACCGAGGCGCAATCAGTGACGGAAGCACGACACGAGCGTGGCGCTAATCGCGGCGGTCTAGCGCCGTGGAGGCCGGACGATGGCCGGCGGTGCTCAGGGCGGCACCGTGACACCATGGCAGGGTTAGGCGGCGACGCCCGGTGGCAGGGCTAGGCGGCGACGCCCGGTGGCAAGGCAACAGCGGCGTCGACAGTGGTCGTACCAAACAGTGGGGGCGGCTAGGGTTTGGAAGGGAAAAGTGTTGGGGGAGGAGAAGAAATGGTTGGATGGCAAACTTGTAAATATTACTTGACTCGACTCCATCTCGAGTTAAGAATAATAACTAAGTCGTAGAAAATCCTTAAAAAATCCAGAAAAAATAGGGAAAATCCTAAAAAATAAAACAATCACCGAAACTTCATAATGATATGCTCTAGGACTATCAACCCACCTAAACTGCCTGTAACACGTCCTAACGCGGTAATGGCCTAAAACTAATTCTACGATCCACTATATATAAAAAGAAAAACCTTACTAATTCGGCTCAATACACGTGTTTTGAATCTTACTCGACTCGAAACTAACAATTGAACAGACCAGTTTCTGAATATAAAACCCTGACACGAATCATGGGTTTTACAATACAAGAGAATAATAAGGAAGTCCAATTTTTTATTATCGATTCTCCATACCTAGGTTGGTAAAAGAACCACCAACCACACTTCTATTCTTAAGTCCAATATTGCTCACCTGTGGAGGCAATTCCGCATTAGTGATAAAACCACTAAGCCGCATAATTAAATGAAACAAGTCAATATAATCTCTATTATCATTTCACTCATTTTTATTATTATTATTACCCAAGTAAAGAGTAATTATCCATCAGGTCATTCTGAGATTAGTAAATTGTCTCTCAGGTCATTCTATGATTACTAAAAGTCGACTCCCAGCTCATTCTGAAATTAGAAAACATCTCCCAGCTCATTCTAAAATTAGGTGGTCTCCTAATTCATTTTGAGATTAGTCATGGTCTCCCAGCTCATTTTGAGATTAGAAATCGTCTCCTAGCTCATTCTGAGATTAGGTGGTCTCCCAATTCATTTTGAGATTAGTCATGGTCTCCTAGTTTATTCTGAGATTAGATATTGTCTCCCAGCTCATTCTGAGATTAGGTGTTCTCCCAATTCATTTTGAGATTAGTCATGGTCTCCCAGTTCATTCTGTGATTAGAAATTGTCTCCCAGCTCATTCTGAGATTAGGTGGTCTCCCAATTTATTTTGAGATTAGTCATGGTCTCCCAGTTCAGTTTGAGATTACAAATTGTCTCCCAGCTCATTCTGAGATTAGATGGTCTTCCAATTCATTTTGAGATTAGTGCCAACAAGGCTACCGGTTTGGGAAAATACAACATTTCATATAGTTATACCAGTTTGGGGAAATACAATATTTTATATAATTATACCCGTTTGGGAAAATACAACATTTCATATAGTTATACCAGTTTGGGGAAATACAATATTTTATATAATTATACCAGTTTGAGAAAATACAACATTTTAAATAATTATACGAACCTGGATATTTTAAACTCACAGCTGCGACCAATGATCATAATCTGAACAAGAACATAAAATTATACATAAGTATAATTTTATTCGAGTAGAAATGCATGCAACTAAATGACTAATATATATATCACTATTAAAATTAAAAAATATTAAATAATAAATTACTCATGTGATAACATCATTTAAATCAGACTTTACATTTTAAATTAATTATCTAGATCCTAATTAACACTTAACAAATAATAAAATAATTATTAACTTATAAACAAATATTTAATTACTATTATTAGTATATTTTCCTTTGAGATGATAATTACTTAACCACGGTCTTGATAATTTAGTTTACTGTTTTAATTTTTAATCGCTATTATTATTTATAGCAATTTAATTAATTAAGTCATTCTATTAAATTAATTAAATTAATTTGTATTATTCTAATTCAAAAATATTACTAATACAATTATTCTAAATTATTCAACTCAATAAAGTTTCAAACTTTATTTATTTTGATTATTTTATTTAGGTTCAACGCTAGTGATTGCTACCCGAATATAGTTTAATAACCCATTTTTTACATTACTGAGTCGTGATTAAAATAATCACTTTATTTACCTAATATTAAATTTAATATGGTAAAGGCAAAATCTTTATTTTATTAATTACTTACAGCCGTTCGATTTAATTTAATCGCTTGTTGTGCCGATTAATTATTAACCTTTTATCATTACCATTTTTTTATTACTCGTGACGATTTCGTACAATAATTAATTAGTTTAGTAACTTTAATCCATAACCCATTAAAATAATTATTTTAAAGATTTAGTTCATGTTGTACTATTTTTAACTCGAGTCGGTATCGAGTTAGGTGTTATTTACGAGTTGGTATTATTATTTAACTCGAGCTGGGTCAAGTCAAGCATAATTTACAAGTTTGCCACCCAAGGTAATTTTCTTCTTCTTCTTCTTCTTCTTCTTCCCGATGCCATCTCTTATTCCCGACAGTAGCTGCCCTCCAGCCACCGCTAGCGATCGTCTCTGACCGCCGTCAATCGTCGCTGCCCAGCCCTGCCATGCCGTTGCGGGGTCGCCCTGCCAACTCCGGCTGCCTTCTAGCCGCAGCGATGCATGCATCGTGCAACACCCGTTTCGGCTCACCCGTGAACCGACCCGGAAATGTCACCGGCGACCGAACCGTTCGCTAATCTACTGGGTTCGGTTAAGCTGACCCGGATCTACCCTCGGCGTCTCAAGATGGAGATGCAAACATGAAATGCATGGATGGGATGCGTGGGTTCTAACGTAGTCCTACATGCATGCTATGATGTGCAAGCAAAACAAAACCATGCAATGGCAAGAAATTTTTAATAAAAAAATATTATCCACAACAAGGTTATATAAATATTTTATCAAAATACGATAAAACATGATAATCTACCGTAGCATTCATCATTATCTCCTTCGTTCCAATTGAACCGAGCCTGAACTCCAAACTCACTACTCATTCACATTTATCCGTTCATTTCATAACAAGCAATTTATCTAAACAAACACATCAAAATTATCATTCACGTAGCATTAACACAACGTCATTATACGATTACACGCGGCAGGTACATGTGTGCGCGGTTCTGTGCTGCTCCTCCGCAGTCCCGACAGCTTTCATCGCTCGCATTCCTCACCTACATATATATAGAAAAACCGTCAGTAACGAGTGTTACCGGCCCAGAAAATAACTAATATCAATCTGGCACAGGAGAGCAAACTCTCCTGTTGAATGAAAACCATATACTTCCTCAAGAACTCTCATCAAGGCACATACGGGAGTCGTCGCCCTCAGGTCGACAGCGTCCCCCTATCTTTCACAATCTCATACCTCGGCCATTTCTCTATCGCTTCTCGCATCAAATCTCATTCCTTTCCACCCTCTGCACCTTCCATATTACTCCTGGCCTTGAGCACGAAGGTCGAGTACTCTTAGGCAGTCGCCTTCAGTACCCTTTGAAACCACAAGTCTAGACATGCGCTGCAATGCAGTACCCGTGAACCTCCACACTTCTCCGGGTTTGAGGAACTCAAAGGTGGAGTTGTCAGGATCCCTCGGGAATGAAACGGCCCGCACACCATTCCAGAGCCCACTATCGACACACACGTGCCCGCTCGCGTAGCACGGTGGTCGGATTTCCCTCATTCAATCTCTCACTGAAACCACGAAAACTATACATATATATAGGTCTAGGTTGGGATTTATACAATAGGCCCGAAGGCAACGTGAGCTGGATCTGAAGTTCGAAAACAAACTCGAGGGATCTCATCCTCGAGGGTTATTAATTCGAAAAATTGTTGGCTAAATGGCCCGAGTTAAGTGGGATTCGATAAAACGCCACTTAACTCGTCCTGCACGTAATAAATCAAATACACAATAGAATAGTGTAAAACAGAGAACGAGTCCTAAACGGACCTGGTAGAAGGTCCAAACGGGTCCACGCGCCTAGGCGGCGAGCTCCTACACCGTACCTACACAATCTAGCTAAAAACTAACGCCCGCATGATGAATCACACATCCTATAGCATGCACACACAATCAACACAATCACGCATCAATCAACACACATCAACCTATATCAATTCTAGTAAGTCTACTTAGGCTAGTTTGCATTAGATCATGATCATTACCTAGTTACCCTAATTAGTTTCTTAGCCTCCATTTTTAACACCACTCAATCAAACAAATTTCATATTTCTAATCCTTAATCAAATCATACATTAAAAATATATATATATTTATAACACACACAAATCCTGGCATGCAATTCTAATAATCAATATTTTTAAATAATTAAATTAAAATAAATTATACCTCGCGTCGTCAAAAATCGGCGACAGCTAGGGTTTCCATTTCGTGGCTCGAAACTCGAGTTCGACACCTAGCGGCGTCCGAAGTCCGATCAGATTGGACCGGGTGCGTTCGGCGGATGATCCGGCGAATTTCCCACGAATCCAATTTTTCGGCGTTTCCGGCGGTTTTCGGCGGATTCCGGCAGTTTTCCGGCAAGGATTCGGGACAGGGCAATCAGGGGGTCTATCGGCACCAGCTCGACGAGCTTGGTCCAATGGTGGTGTCAAACAAAGCAGCCGGGGCGGTGATGGCCGTCGGCGGCGGCGTCGAAAATGGGTGGCGGCGGCGGCGTGCTCCGATCGGGGCTGCGGCCGCCTCGACGGCGGTCGGGATGATGGGGGAAACGTCGGCGACGGCGAGGGGGTGGTCGTCGGGGTCACAGCGGCGGTGGCGCGGCCCGGACGACGGTGGAATCAGGCTCGGAGTGGCGACGGCCGAGGCGGCTTCGCGGCATCGCGGCGGCGCGCCGGCAGAGCGATCGGTGGCCGGGGTCGGTCGGGGCGGCACGGCGACGGCGAGGGGACGACGGACGGTTGGTTCCGGCGGCGGGGCAACAGTCGACGACGGTGGCGGCGACGAACAAAGTGGGCGGCGAGGGTTTGGGTGAAGAAGGGTCGGGAGGGAGAAAAATACCCTCAATGGCAGTTTCATAATTAAGTATTGACTCGATTCCTACTCGAGTCAAAATAATAACTAGTTCGTAATAAATTCTAAAAAAAATCTAGAAAAATATGGAATAATTCCATAAAATAAAACAAACACAACAACATCCAAATGGCATGCTCTATAACTAATAACCCACCCGAATATAATCCAACGCGTCCTAACGCATTATTCGGCCTAAAACTATTTCTACGATCAAACATATAAAAAGAAAAAAATACTGCATACTTTCATATATTCTGATAACTCATATCTCACCATCTTCTCGACGTTATCATCATATATTCAGGTACACCTGACTCTCATCGCTCATAACTCACGGCTGGCCTCGACTCAGCACGCGGTTCATGAAACTGACTCGACTCGAACCAACGGTTGAACCGACTGGTTCGGTAATGTAAAACCCTGACTCAAGTCACGGGTTTTACACATCGTCTGCCTAGCGGCTCACTCGCATCGCCGATTCCACCGCTGACGAGTGTCGCAACCACAATTGGGTGGTCGCCTTGACACCTTGGACCCCTATCAACCTTCCCCGGCCAGATTGGAGCCCGTCGCCACCCAGGACAGCTGGATTTCTTCACCCAGCACCGTCGCCTCTGTTTTTGCCGCCGTCCTCTATTTTTTGCCATTTACCACCCTAGGCCGGCATCCACACACATGAGATCAACCCTACACTAATCGACGAAGAGAGTAGGATCATCTTCTGACGTCAGAATGACCGTCGCCACCGATTCCCGGCAAAACATTTCATGTGCTTTCCCATCTCACCGAAACAAGGGACTCGTCAACCAACAATCGTGTTTAGTTCCTTTCTTGTTGATTTTAAACTTTAATCCTCGCGATTATAAAGCTTATTATTAAATTAAAATATGCATGAAAGAATATTAAAAAGATGGTGAAAGGGAGAATACCTAAGCAAGGAAGAAGACACGGCGGTAAGGAAGAGGAGAAGAAAATACGAATGAAGGCTAGGGTGGAGGACGTTCTTCATAAAATAAAATGAAATGATGGCTAGGGTATGTGAAAACACCCGTTTTCATTTAACCGGATAACCGGGTAAATAATAAAATATAATAATTAATCGGGACCGGGTATTGGAGATAACATGTTCAGTCCTTCCCAAACCGTGTTTGTGTCCTTTTTTTCACAGTCTTTACACCTAAAGTCCATGTTTTATAGCAGCTACCCAAGGCGACACCTTGCTGCACCAAGGCGCGTGTCTTCTTGCTAGCAGCACCGCTAGGGACATAAGGCAACCTCCGTCTGGACAGCAGCACCGCCGGGAACTCTTCTGTAACGACCCAGCCCAAAGTGCAACGTAATGGGCTAAGTCATCTCTTTAAAATGGGTACCCCGGAAGTTAAAGATCTATAGTCCATTCCCACTTATAAACAAGATCTTCTCCCAGTAGGTATTAGATGTGAGACTAAGTTGAGGGATCTCACAATCCACCCACCTTAGGGAATTTCGTCCCCGAAATGCCTATTTTTGGCCCGTTGCTAGCCCCAGCCCATGACCTTTTTGGCCCGTGACCGGCAGCCTAGCCAACGTTTCTAGTCCAGCCCACCATCTAACATGGAACCAGGTCGGCTCTGATACCATTTGTAACGACCCAGCCCAAAGTGCAACGTAATGGGCTAAGTCATTTCTTTAAAATGGGTACCCCGGAAGTTAAAGATCTCTAGTCTATTCCCACTTATAAACAGGATCTTCTCCCAGTAAGTATTAGATGTGGGACTAAGTTGAGGGATCTCACAATCCACCCACCTTATGAAATTTCGTCCCCGAAATGCCTATTCTTGGCCCGTTGCTAACCTCAGCCCACGTTCTTTTTGGCCCGTGACCGGCAGTCTAGCCAACGTCCTTAATCCATCCCACCATCTAACATGGAACCAGGTCGGCTCTGATACCATTTGTAATGACCCAGCCCAAAGTGCAGCGTAATGGGCTAAGTCATCTCTTTAAAATGGGTACCCCGGAAGTTAAAGATCGATAATCCATTCCCACTTATAAACAGGATCTTCTCCCAGTAGGTATTATATGTGGGACTAAGTTGAGGGATCTCACATCTTCCCTTCTCCCCGCACGCAACCCAACGTCAAGGCTAAGCGTCTACCCCTCTGAAACTGACATGATAGCATCTACTGTAGCAAAACGTCGCCACTTCTATCACCCTTGCAACTCCGCCCACTCATAGTTGCAATTCCACCACCCACCAAAAACTAGGGACACGGCGAGCCATCCCTTGAACCCAGCAACCAGAGGGGTGATCGGGGTTGTGAGGGCTGCCTTGAAATTCTTGTTCACAGTTGCCCAATTTGCCAACATTTCAGATTCGTTAGCCATGGCGGAATTTCAGTTGCATACCATTTAGTTTAGTTATTTTCTTGTTGATTTACAACTTTAATTCCCATGATTAATTAACAAGCTTACTATCAATTAAAAATATACATATAAGAAAGTTAAGAAGAGGAAGATAGGAAGGATACCCAAGCAAGGAAGAAGCCATGCCAGTAAGGAAGAGGAGAAGAAAATGTGAATGAAGGCTAGGGTGGAGGTCGTTCTTCATAAAATAAAAAAATGGCTAGGGTATGTGGAAACACCGGTATTTTATTTAATCAGGTAACTAGGTAAATAGTAAAATATAATAATTAACCGGGTAAAATTAACCGGATAGAGAATATAACACGTTCGGTCCTTCTCGGACCGCGCTCAAATATATTATTATTATTATTTTTCATTGTCTTTACAATATTGTAAGATCTCTCAACTTAGTCCCACATCTAATACCTACTGGGAGAAGATCCTGTTTATAAGTGGGAATGGACGATAGATCTTTAACTTGGGTTAACCATTTAAAGAAATGACTTAGGCCCATTACATTGCACTTTGGGCCGGGTTGTTACGAGTGGTATCAAAGCAACCTGGTTAGGTGTTAGATGGGTGGGCTGGACTACTGGACTAGGGACGTTGGCTAGGCTGCCGGTCATGAGCCAAAATAAAGTCGTGGGATGGAGCTAGCAACGGGCCAATGGTAGGAATTTCAGGGACAAAATTTCCTAAGGTGGGAGGATTATGAGATCCCTCAACTTAGTCCCACATCTAATACCTACCGGGAGAAGATCTTGTTTATAAGTGGGAATGGACTATAGATCTTTAACTTGGGTTAACCATTTTAAAGAAATGACTTAGGCCCATTACGTTGCACTTTGGGCTGGGTTGTTACAAGTCAATCTAAGAAGAGAGCTCGTCCAAAGAGAGCTCCACCAATAGTCTGACAACAGTATGAGAAGCAAGTAGGCGAATCAGCCAGGGGTGCTACGAATGGAGTATCCATAAAATGGAAAGGGGAGCCGAGAAGTGAGGGTGCTAGGAGCATGAACATGACAATTTGAGAGGAACATCAAGAAGTGTTAGGGAGGACTTAACCCTCTGATGAGGACATCGGGTCTCATTGGTGGGGGAGAACTGTTATGGTTCTAGTCCAGAGGACGAGACAGGGCTAGGGTTTGGTGGTTGTCCCTAGTGTTCCCGCGTCATGAGGGGCAGCCGGGCTATCCAGGTGGTGAAAACAATTGGCCACACTAATCTGTGTTATAGTTGCAGGTAGACAAACTATGGTGCACGTAGCTATCAAGTGACCGAGGACTGCTCGCGAGTAAGGTGTTGGGAGATAGTGAGTAGCGGCACATGTACCAATAAATGGAGTACCGAGCATGTGGCGATGATCGATACCGAGAAACCTTAGAATGGTGCTGGGTTGTGAGATGGCACTAGTCGGGTGCTGCTGACTGAGTATCATGAGTGGGTGTTGCAAGCATGTCGGTATATGCGTCGACCAAGCGAGGTTGAGGAGCAACTGAGCGTACTGAGCATTCTACCAATCAGCCTACCGAGCAGTGTCAAGCAACCTGCCAAGCAGCGTACCAAGTAGCAACCGAGCATACCGAGCAGCTTACCAACCAGCGTGCCGAGTGCGTGTCGAGTAGCACAACAGTACCGATCCAAATAGCTGTACACAGTGTTGGCATGGGCGAATGGTGTAGTGGTACACGGGCTCTGGTGTGTGGGTGCAGGGGCGTGCCGAGCCAAATAGCGGCACCCAGTGTTTGGGTTGGTAATTGCAAGAAGTGCTGAGGGGTTAATCTGATGATTGAGCGCTAGCTAAGGTCGAGCCTGGGGGCGAGACATGGTGACCAATGGTGCAGCCGAAGGAATTGTTGGAAGTTTGTTGCCGATAAGGTTGAATCATATCTTGGGGAAGATATGATAACCTACAACCAATGACGAACAGGTTGTTGCAACTAACTTTGGAAGAGCTGGATAACCATAAGTGGATAGATGTGTTATCTGATCTGGAGGATATCTTCTGGAGTTGAAGATAAATACACGGAGTATATCTGCATTGAAGGATGGCCAATTGAGGGACGGACTCATTGTGTAGAGGACACCATTGAGAGAATTGTGTGGAAGTGCTGAGTGGAGAAGTACTTGCCGAGATCAAGAGAGGAAGACGGTGAAGTTGCTGCAGCCAGACCTTCACGCCGAAGGACTGGAACTTCACGAAAATTGTCAGCAGTCGTCGACCAGGGTGATCAAGGTACACATTTTGCATCTAGCAACCTTGTGCTTTTCAGGCTAAGTGATTTGCATGTAATAAGTCTATCCAGGGGGATGACTTGGGGTTGTGAGTGAGGATTATATGTGAGTGGGGTACTCATTATTCTCACGGCCTTCTTGTTGGGAAAGAGGGCCACATTGTTGGGGTTTGCATGTCCACGACGAACAAGTAGTCTGGGGTGAGATTGCTTGTAATCCTTTGTTCGGTTGATTGGAATAAAGGTTGGAACAGGGGTTCCGTAATATAGCAGTATTGATATCTGATTTGGTTGCCGAGTCAAGTTTGGTTGGATTCCGAGAACTCATCATACCGTGTGATGGGTATCCGGTATTTGGGATTGTTGAGTGCACTGTGATTTACTTGGTGTGGCAGTATTTGCTCGATTGCTATATTGCTGTGTGTGTGTGTGTGATTGTTTGGGTGTTTGATATTTATGCTGAACCCCGATAGATTGATTTGGGTGCATTGGGCAATTTGGGTGCAGTAGCAGGGTTCAATGTGTGTTTTTGTTCGTTGTGCTATTTACAGGCAGTGCAGTGGTTTAGTCTTCGTTGCATACTTGTGGAGAGCAGGTATTCTAGGGGAAATACGCCACACGTGGTGTAACTTAGGGCAAAAAATTATACATTAGAGGAGCCCGTGACAATCGCCGCCGTTGGGAAGAAGGGGAAAGGACGGGTTAATTATAAACACATTCGGGTTTTATAAGATGCGGATCCGACCCGGATTCCATATCGGTATTAGAGGAAACCCGTGTTGTTAGACCCGGATCCAATTATGAATGGACCCGACCCGCCAAATTTTTCTGGAGGTACCCGCTTTCCCCGGACCCGGTGACATCCCTCTCTCCGCCTACTACCCTCCCCGCCCGCCGTCTCTACCCGTACCCCTCCCAATCTCCGGCCCCGACACTGCTGTCGCCTCTCCCCTCCTCTCCCCCTCTCCCCCTCTCCCCCTCTCCCCTCTCCCTCTTCCCTCCCCGTCTACCTTTCCCCTCGCTAACCTCTCCCTCCACCTGGTGCTGAACCCCCCCCCTCGCCTGAACGCCTCTCCCTCCCTCCTTCCCCCTCTCCCTTCTCTTCTCGTGGTAGTGTTCGGTCTCGGACACTTCCTGACTCGGCGAGATCCTCTTTAGGCAAACCTTGATTAACGCCGACAGGGTGTAATAGTTTTTGTTATGGAGTCTTATTTTATAATATGCTATTGCGTAACTTGTGAGGTTTCACCCGTAATTGTATTTCTCTGATTTGATTACTTTTGCGTGCAGCATGGTGTTTGGCCAAATTGTAATTGGACCACCTGGATCTGGGAAGACAACTTACTGTAATGGAATGGCACAATTTCTGAAGCTTCTGGGGAGGTACTGTTTTTGTGGTTGAAATAAGTTTTAACATTTTTTTTTGTTATTTGAAATTTGAACCGTTGCACACCCCTGAATCCTGTTAATAATTTTAACCAGATCTAACAGCATGACAACAAACTATAAACCGACCAATAATAAAGAGGGAACCCTATGGACTGCACAACCACTCCAGGTAACAAAAAGCACTGGCAACCAAAAGCAATAGCAAACAGAAACCCCAAATGCACAAATGATATGCTGAAATGCAATTCCAATTTAGAAAGGACACTTTGATTTTACAAAAAAATTTGTGAGTCTCCCTTATAAATTGGATATTGGAAATTCTTGAAGTTGTTTAAAACCCTGTCCTGATGCTAACCATTACAGAATAATACACGAACCAATAATTTTCACAAAGGGGCTCAGGGTCATCACTTCTCCTAGCCTTCCCTTAAGCACACAACATTTTGTGCTCATTCATACAATAATTCATGGACTGGGTTTATTGTAGATGAGGAAGTGTCTAGCAGCTTTGTTCATTCTTTTGGGGGAAGTTATAGTTCCATTTATGTTATATAATTTTACTTTTCAGACTTGAGCCAACCATTCTTGCTTTCGAACCACTGGAAGGATGGTATAACTATTCAGTGACATGATGATATATGATTGTTCAAATTTATTATATGACTTTCTTTCCTCCTTTCCCCCTTTTCTTTTAGCTTGCCATTTACTTTCCCGTACATGTCCTAACATGTCTGTTACTGTTTCCGGCTGTTACCATCCTTAGGAAAAGCAGAAACCTTTCTGTGTGTGTGATTTGATGATAAGGCAGTTTAATAGCAGTGCTGCAAGTGGCCAGCACAGAAAAGATGCCATATATCTATTTATCTTATCCATGTAGTCTGTATGCTTAATCTTTAACTTTACCTGTCAAACTTAGTTCTCACTGTTGATTGCTTTTACTTGCAGGAAGGTTTCTGTAATCAATTTGGATCCGGCAAATGATGCATTACCGTATCTGTTTTGTGAAGATTTTTTATAGAGCATTATTCTTTTTCACATTGTTTTTGTATTTACCAACTGCTTAAGTTATGAACTGTGATTGTGCATTAAAGGAAGCATTTTTGCCTTCTTTAATCCATGATTTAGATACGAGTGTGGTATTAACATTGAACAATTGATAAAACTCAGTGATGTGATGCAAGAGCATGCCCTTGGTCCCAATGGAGGTTAGTTATGTGATTTGATGCAAGAGCATTTACTTGGATCTTATGGAAGGTTCAATTTATCTCATTATTGTATTAATGAATTTCATTAGTCTTCTCTAGGCTATGGCATTTTCCCTTTCTCATTGGTTATTTAACAATGGTGACAATTTACCTTATATTTGGGTATAACATATATGACAGAGAAGACATGTATTCTATGAATTTCTTATAACCCACTTTTGTTTATCTGATTACGAGCATTTGGTGGGGCGCATTAAACTTAGCATGCCTAAATCTGAATGTTTTGAATGAACTGTATTTTCAAACATTTGTTCATCTATTGTTTTGGCCTTTAGTTTTTCTTTTGCGGCTTTTCTTCAGAGAATGTGATTTGTTTTGCAGCTTTATGATGCATGTAAACATTATTGATTTCTTTGCTGTCTAACCTTCATTTATTAAATTTAGGAAAACATTAATTTTTGCTTCACAATGTCTCCTAGGTCTTGTATATTGCATGGATTACTTGGAGAAAAACATTGATTGGCTAGAGTCCAAATTAATGCCTCTTATCCAAGGTTTGTCAAGTTGTTTTATATGTCAGTTCTTTTTTTTAAAGTGTATTGGTAATGTCATTATAAAAAAAATATTGTATTGAAATTTCACCATTCTATTATTTTATATTACAGTATGGTGTGCCCTGGTTAGCAAACTGTTCCAATATATTTACTTATGATAATTTTTGTAAAAGTAAAGTTGAACAACACATATGGATGCCCTAATTTTATATTTTCTGGCAGATCACTATTTCCTATTTGATTTTCCTGGTCAAGTTGAACTGTTCTTTCTTCACTCAAATGCGAAGAAGGTTATCATAAAACTTATCAAGAAATTAAATCTGAGGGTATGGTTAATGAATTCAGCATTTCAATGTTCGTGCTTCTGCTTTGCATAGCTAGCTGCTTGATTTATTTCTTTATGGTCCATGGTGAATGCTTTTTTCTTGCAGTTAACAGCAGTGCACTTAGTAGATGCTCATTTATGTAGTGACCCCGGGAAATATGTGAGCGCATTGCTTCTTTCATTGTCAACCATGCTACATCTTGATCTCCCACATATAAATGTTCTTTCTAAGATTGATTTGATTGAGAGCTATGGAAAGCTAGGTATGTACAACTTTTCGAACATGACTAAGTTGGTAATTTGTGCAATGGTGCATACTAAATCTACCTCGATCTGTTGCAGCATTCAACCTTGATTTTTATACCGATGTTCAGGATTTATCGTACTTACAGTACCATCTTGATCAGGATGCTCGTGCTTCTAAGTACAGGTTGGACTGTTGCATTTGTAGCACATGTTTATTCTCTTGTTCATAATTAGTGGATTCCCAATTAATCCAGGGTATAAGCCCCAAGTTTGTGTTAACTTGCTCTGTGGGCCTGATTAAAATGTAATGTTTGTTCATATACATGTATGGGCTGTAGCATATTTGTTGAAAGAATAAGAATGAGAATCTGGCCTGTGTTAAAATGGAAATTTTTTTCAGGTTATGATCTGTTGTAAGTTATAAGAATAGGATTGGCGAATGCTAGCAGATTACTGCATTGATAAATTGAAGAATAGTAATTCAAGGAAGATTACTCATTTCTTTAGGGTTCTGTCTCTTAACTTTACAACTTTAAAACATAGCCTTTTCTGTTTTTATAAAAGAGAGAATCCAACAACCTTGCAATTTGATTTCCAAGCTCACAAGTAAATATAAATGAAAGAGAATTTAGGAATTAGTGTATTAACTATTAATCAAATGTTTTTATCATCAAACGTTCTTGGGCGATCAAATAATTGATTTGAACACCTGGATGAACTCATCTTCAATGCCTTTGAGAGGAGGCATCCACAAAGACGAAGGATTGGAGGCATCCACAAATGTATATGTCATGAACGCCATAGAGTTGCATATCTAGTCTATTCTGACTCAGTTCTCTATGAATGTGATTAAAATGCTGCTATGAAATTAAGCATACAGATAGTACATTGTCTCCTTGGCAGCTGGAAAGTCTTTATGACTTTAAATAGCAGTAGAGTGCATGGTCAATTGATGGCAAATGCTTAATACATGTAGAATCTTAAGATTAGAAGTCTATGTGTATGTATTATCTTACTGACAAAGTGCTGAGAGATACATCTGTTTTGTCGTCTGACAACATATGTAGTGTTCCTGAACAATGATCTGTGTGAGGTTTTGCACGGCATTACTGTGTCTCACACTCTCTGATACTTTTTCACTATGGTTGCTTTCTTTTGTGGCTATTGGCCTTGGGATTATTGTTTCTGGACCATTTAGTTTTAAATAATCTTTCTTATCTTCTTGTCAAGTATGATTTCTCTAAATATACACCCATTGTTTTGCATTTCACCGAGGTTAATGTAAATAAGCCGTATCTGAAGATATGCAAGTGTTTATGCATAACTGTTGATTTACTTAAAAAATGAATTTAAATTGTAGTTTGATAGTTAATTATCAGAAGGGGGTATATTACCCCTGCAGATTCTGTTTATTCATGTTGGCACTGACATCTAAGTTCAATGTGATGAGGATACAGGCCAAGATTTCAAGATCTCTGTGGTACAACTTTGAGGATTCATGATAAATTTGTTTGTCAATTTAAATGTCCATTGTCCACTTGATGATATATACAAAGGAAAATAATATCTGTATTCCTAACTATATCACTGCAGAAAGCTGACGAAGGAATTATGTGAAGTTGTTGAAGATTTTGGATTGGTCAACTTTACGACATTGGACATTCAGGCATGTTGTCACTACACATTGTGCCTTGTGTAGTTATTTTTTATCTAAAAAATCCGATGCCAATAATGCAATCGTGTTTGTTGCAGAGCACTGAAAGTGTTGGAAATCTAGTGAAGCTGATTGATAAAAGCAACGGCTATATATTCACTGGCATAGAGGGAAGTGTGGTCGAGTTCAGCAAGATTGCAGCAGGCCCCCTTGACTGGGATTATTACAGATATCCTTAGTAGTTAACTCCTTACGAATTGCAGATCACAATTGAAGAACTATGCTATAAATCATAGAAATTTAACATTATTTGCTCGTATTACATATTTAGTTTATCAGTCATGAGTTCTTGATGGCTTTATGATTTATTTACCCTGCTAAAATGATATTTGAGAGTCCCGAAGGAACTTTATTTTAAAGCATTGACAGCTTCATCTTGTAGCATGTTTCAGTCTTCTTCCATCTAAAATAAGTTTTTGGCATCAAGCAACCATAGAAATATGAATTATATCCTTTTATAGGTCAATGCCAGTCACTTGTATGTTCAGTTTGTTTTCTTGTGTCTTCCCTTGACAAGGATTTCCACGGTTGCAGCTGTTCAGGAGAAATACATGATGGATGATAATTGTGATGGTTGATGTCAGATATACGCACTAGTGCATCTGCAGGATCAATCCTCTTGTTTTGGAAAGATTGAGAAGTCTTTTGATCCCCGTTGGTCCGCATTTAGTTTTTCAATGGCTGTACAGTGAAACATGTTGGTTAAAGTTCTTAATTTATAGTTTTTTCTAGCTTTATTTGTAGGAAATCAGCTTTTACTTTCGATTATTGCCTTTTTTTTTACTTCTGCAACGCTACTATTATAAGCCTCGTTGTGAGGAACGGCACAACCTCGAACGGTTAATGTACCACTGTTGGACAAAGGGGCCTTAGCTCTGACACTTATGTTTTCCTGTAACAATGAATCCGAACTACATATAAAGATATATTACTTGGAAGATTTATAAAGCCTTGTGCGTCTGAAGCGGCCTTGTGCATCTGGAACGTCTCCTTCCTTCTGAGAGTGTTTCGTACCAAAGTTGCCGGAGATTTTTGCCCGAAAAGGTGAAGGCTTTATCTGGTGGTTGGAAAAAAGGCTTATTTTTCTTTGAAGAGTACTCTTTGTTTTGGAGTTCACCTCATATTAGTACATCTATGCTCTGCCTCCGGTTTGTTCTCAGCTAGTTACATAAGAAATTCTCTAGTTTAATCCTCCTGCTAAGGAATTTTTGGAACTGGAGGATGGAATTGACACAGTAAACTTCAGTGTCTTTTGAGCTTTTCTTCGTCTACTTCTAAGGTATGTCCCTTTTCACTCTATATGAAAATGTGGAGGATAGTAGGCGACTAAATTCTTGAGCTTATTACATATAATTGAAGTTTGCAATGATTAAATTGTTGAATAAAAATTTTAACTTTAACTAAATTATATAGATGCCTTTCTTCAAATTAAATTATCAAGAAAATAAAATTTAAATGCCTTTCTTCAAATTAAATTATCAAAAAATAAAATTTAATTATAGAAGCGGACTTGAAACAATGATAGTAAAATAATTCTTCACTTCTTTAGGTTTTGATCTTCTAAATTCTGTACCGGTTCTTCAAAGTCAAAATTCATGGATGATAGGATACCAGAAAAGAAAAATTACAATACAAATTTGGGGGCCATAACCGTATTTATTCGTATAACTGTATTTACCCTTATCTTTTATAATTACAATTTAACTCATCATAAATTAGAGACTACGAAAATGATATCTACACATATTTATCCATACTCATTTTAAATATATGGTATTTTCACATATTTATCTTAAATATTAATGGCCCATTAACCTTAACTTTAATAGATTAATTTAATTTAGGCCCAAACCTTATTAATAGTATATGATATAATTATATACTTGTATATATACGTCCAAAATTTAACAATCTCCCACTTAGACTATATATATAAAGATAATTGTATATTACCGTATGAGCTCCAAAATAACATACGCTATTATTCTAAAATAATAATCTCGTCCATTAATTAATGTTAATATAAGATTAAGGCAATTTTCGTTACATTTATCATAACTAACCCCATTCATGGTCACATACATCAGCATAATTAAATGACATATATCAAGTATGGATGTGTAGCATGAAAATTACATATAATTTGATCTGAACATGCCTATTTTCAACTGGTCCAACCTTATGAGATCACCAAAATAGAGTAAAACATAAACCAAATACCTTAACAAAATAAACTCCCACTAAAGTAATATATCATCAAATGATACAACACCCAGATGAGCAACATGCTCATGAAAGACCTTGGGCGGTAAACTTTTAATTAGTGGATCCACAACTATAGAGTTTGTCCCAATATACTCTATAGAGACTTTACCAAAACTTTATCACTCTAAACTCTTTCTTTCACAACAAGGAACTTGATCTCTATATGTGTAGATTTAGATGAGCTCCTGTTGTTATTTGAATATGATACTGCAAACTGATTGTCACAAAATAACTTAAGTGGTCTTTCAATATTATCAATAATGCGTAGCCCTGTGACAAAATTCTGTAACAATATTCCATGATTGGATGCCTCATAACAAGCTATAAATTCAGCTGCCATGGTAGAAGAAGCTATGAGTGTTTGCTTAGCACTCTTCCAAGAAATAGCTCCTCCAGCAAGCAGGTAGACATAGCTTAACATCTACCAAAATCAGAATCAGAATACCTAATGATCTTAAGTTGATCTGACTTCCGATAGGCAAGCATGTAATGTTTTGTTCTCTGAAGATACCTTATGACTCTTTTGGCTTCTATCCAGTGATCCAATCTCGGATTACTTAAATATCTGCCCAACATTCTAACAATATACGCAATATCTACACGCATACATACTTGAGCATACATAAGACTTCCTACTACTTAAGCATAGAGAATCTTTTGCATTTCATTTCCTTCTATGTCATTTTTAAGGCACTGATTGAGACTGAATTTGTCTCCTTTAGAAACAGGGGTATCTCATGGTTTACAACCTTGCATGCCAAATCTCTTAAGCACTTTTTCTATATAGGTCTTTTGTGATAATCTAAGTATACATCGAGAATGATCCCGATGTATTTGAATTCCTAATACAGAAGATGCATTTCCAAGATCTTTCATTTCAAATTGCTTTGATAAAAAACTCTTGGTTTCGTGCAAGAAACTTATATCAATATTGGCAAGTAATATATCATCAACATATAAAACCAGACAAATATACTTACTCCTACTAAACTTATGGTATATACAATCATCAATAACATTCATCTCAAAACCAAACAAAAGAATCACTTGATGAAATTTGTGATACCATTGACAAGAAGTCTGCTTATCTCCATAGATGGATTTCTTTAATTTGCAAACCATATTCTTTGAATTTCCTGATACAAAGTTTTCTGGTTGCACCATATAAATGGTTTCATCAATGTCACCATTTAGAAACGCAGACTTTACATCCATCTGATATAACTCAAGGTCAAAGTGTGCCACTAATGCCATAATTATTCTGAATGAGTCTTTTGATGAAACTGGAGAGAAAGTCTCATTATAATTGATGCCTTCCTTTTAAGTAAAGCCCTTTGCAACAATACGAGCCTTATATCTTTCTACATCACCTTTCGAATCCCTCTTGGTTTTAAATATCCATTTACAACTAATAGGTTTTGCACCTTCAGGCAATGGAACAAGATCCCAAACTTCATTAGCTTTCATGGACTTTATCTCTTCATTCATGGCATCAATCCACTTTTGAGAATTAGAACTCTTTATGGCTTGATGAAAGTTGATTGGATCATTTTCCACCATTCTAGTGTTATCCTCATGTTCTTCGAGAAAGATGATATAATCATCTGAAATTGCATTTCTCTTTTCTCTTTTGGATCTCCTCATGGCATTTTCTCTTGAGGTTGTTAAGTTTGCTCTTCAGGTGTAACTTGATTAGGGAGATTCTCGACATTGTCTTGTAATTCTGATATTGTTTCTTGAACAACATCAGGAATATAATCCTGATCCTGATTATTGTCAAGAACAATCATGGGAAGAGAATTAGATTCTTCTTCAAAGACAAAGTCTCTAACTTCATTTTCCCCTCCAAACTCAATATCCTCAAAGAACTGGGTATTTTTCATCTCAAAGAATGACCTTATTGTGGGATCATAAAACATATATCCTCTAGACCGTTTAAAGTACCCAACAAAATAACTGCTAACTGTTCTTGAGTCTAGTTTCCTTTCATTTGGCCTATAAGGCCTTGCCTCAGCTGGACAACCCCAAATGCATAAATTCTTAATACTGAGTTTTTTTCAGTCCATAATTCATAAGGGGTCTTAACTATTGCCTTTGTTGGTACTCTATTAAGAAGATATGCTGATGTCTTTAGTACCTCACCCCAGAGTGAATCAAGTAAAGTAGTATGAGCAATCATACTTCTCACTATGTTCTTTAATGTTCGGTTTCGTCTCTCAGCAATACCATTCATGCTAGGAGTACCTAGCATTGTGTATTGTGGGACGATTCCGCACTCTTCTAAGAATTTGGTAAATGGTCCTGGATGTTGTACACCTGATCCAACATATCTACCATAGTATTCACCACCACGGTCAGATCTAATAGCCTTAATGGTTTTGTCAAGTTGAATCTCAACTTCAGCCTTATATACCTTAAATACGTCCAATGCTTGAGACTTCTCATGAATGAGATAAAGGTAACCATAACGAGAATAATCATCTGTGAATGTAATAAAATATTATTGACCATCCCAAGAAGCCGTAGAAAATGACCCACAAATATCCGTATATATTAGTTTTAAGACGCTTGAAGATATATTGGCACCTAGTCTCCTTATATTTGTTTGTTTTCCCTTAATGCACTCAATACAGACTTGAAAATCTGATAAATTAAGAGAATCAAGAATTCCATCTGACATAAGTTGTTCAATTCTTTGTTTAGAAATGTGTCCTAAACGCTTGTGTTAGAATAAAGCAGAATTCTCATTGGTTAATTTTCTTTTCATACCACTTAAACCCACATGCAAAGTTTCATTAAAAGATGCAATAGTATTAAGTAAATATAAATTAACATAAAAAGACAAGGAACCCTTACCCATAATATTTGAATTTAGAAAAAGACTAAACTTATTATTTCTAAATGAATAAGAGTAACCAAATTTGTCCAATATAGAAATAGAAACCAAATTCCGTCAAAAAGATGGTACTACATATGTCTCTTTCAAATCCAAATAATATCCTATCTTTAACAATAATATAAAAATCCCATTGCCTCAACTATAACTGAGTTGTCATCACCCACATAGATGAATCTTTCAGCATTATTTGGCTTTCGGTAACTCAGGCAACCCTGTATTGACACACTTATGTGAGTAGTATCACCCGAATGTAGCCACTAAGTGTGTATTGGTACTGAAACTAAATTAACCTCAGAACAAACAAAATTACGAAATGGGCCTTTATTTACACACCAAGTGTAATACCTAATGCATTCCTTCTTCATATGTCCAGGTTTACCACAAAAGACACGGCAAGAAACCTGATTTTTTTTCTTATTTTGTCTTGATAGGTACTAGCCAAGTGAGTACTTTCAGCCTGTTCTTGCTTCAACCTTTCTTCTTCTTGCACACAATAAGAAATGAGCTCATTAAGAGTCCATTTGTCCCTTTGACAGTTGTAACTGACCTTGAATTGACTGAATTGTGCCGGAAGGGAAATTAAAACTTAATGCACAAGCAAAGCTTCAGATAGCTCTAACCTTAGAACTTTTAGTTTTGAAGCAATATTTGACATCTCTAAGATGTACTCTCTTTTGCTTGTTTTTCCTTTAAACTTCATTGAAATCAAGTTCGACAAAAGCGTACTTATTTTAGCCTTATCGTTTTTTTACAAAACGCTTTTCAATTTCTTTAAGAAACTCACTGGCTGTAGTAACCTTTTCAGACACATCCCTCTGAACGTTTCTAGAATCCCACGCTTCATGATCATAAGACTTATGCGATTTGAATGTTTCCACTTCTCAATGTCCCGTTTTTCCTCAATGGAACTTTTGTCCGTAAGCGAAGAAGGTTGTTCAGTTCTTAATGCAAGGTTAAGATCCATGCAGCCGAGAACGATTATCACATTCTCTTTCCAATCCTTAAAATTATCTTGAAGCACAAGAATTGAATTGATTTTGGCAGAAATCATATAAGCAGATTGATTAACTGAATCCATAGAACAAAACATGCCCATAATAAGATTAATAATTCAAACAATAGTTAATCCCATCGGCAGATACATAGCACAACATTAATATTTAGTCTTTGGATAGAAATATTAATTTGTAAATGATACTCTTAGTGCAATAATCAAATATAGACAATAAATCCTATCAAATAATAAACCTTCCTTTGGGCCGATTTATTATCCACATGGAAACTTGATAATTATCTCATATTTATTACCACAAATGAATATATAATTATGTCAAATATTAACCTTCCTTTGGGCCGATTAATATTGACATGAATCATATACCCACAATCGTCTAAATATTTTAAAATAAATTAATTTCTACAAAAGAGGTTACTTTGGCAGGATATTATAGTCTTTAATAAATTTTAAAATATTAATCATAACTGAACAATAATTTGAATTTAATAATCCCAAATAACATAAAACTGAAAAAAGGTTATAAAAATATCTTTATTTGGAAATTCCTGAAATTATAACCTTTTAAAACTTTATTGTCCTCATTTGATATTTTACCAAAAGAGGAACTTGATTTGAGAACAAATATCCCATATACAATTTCTTTTAATTTCCTTACCCACTGACAATGCAAAATTTCGGGTTATTCCTAATGGGTAGAAGACTATATCAATTTATTCTCGTAAACAGAAGCGATAAATAAAAGAATACTTACTAAAGATCAAAATTATTTGATTAATGAATAAACAATATCACCCCTTTGTTCAATAAGATGCCAAAATGGATGATTGACTCATTAAAAAAAATAAATAAATACAAATCAAATTAATTCTCAATAATCTAATATGAAGAAGCTCTGATACCACTTGTTGATTAAAAACTTTAACTTTAACTAAATTATACAGATGATAAAATCATCATCAATAAAACCGTTCTTCAGATTAAATCATCATGAAAATAAAATTTAATTATGGAAGCGTACCTGAATCCATAATAGCAAAACGATTATTCACTTCTTTAGGTTTTGATCTTCTAAATTCTGCACTGGTTCTCCAAAGTCAAAGTTCTTGGATGATGGGATATTAGAAAAGAAAAACTACGGTGCAAATTCGGGGACCATAACTGTATTTATTTGTATAACCGTATTTATCCTTATCTTTCATAATTCCAATTTAACCCATCATAAATTAGAAATTACGAAAATAGTATCTACATATATTTATCCATACGCATCTTAAATATATATGGTATCTCCACATATTTATCTTAAATATTAATGACCCATTAACCTTAACTTTTATAGATCAATTTAATTTAGGCCCAAACCTTATTAATAGCATATGATACAATTATATACTTGTATATATACATCCAAAATCCAACATAAATTGCTTGGAACTTTAGAGGTGCCAATAGGAAGCCTTTTCCACCTGAAGTTTGTCGCATTCTAAGACTGTATCCCCAAAATCTTGCTTATAGTCGATACTAGAATTCCAATTGATGTCGCAACAAATCTTACCAAATCCTTTCCTACATTCAATTCTCACTGTATTCCAGCAATGGCCATGCTGGGGGTGCTTAAGCCTCGTATTCACTCCTATGGGAATGACTGGTAGAATCATCTGAGGTTCAATAGTGCCTAAGCCTCCTCTGAAGCAATTTTTCTTTATTGGTGCTTATAGTGAACCTAAGACAGCAAATAAAGTAAAATTTATTCAAGAGCTGGGCGAACTCACATCTCAAGCGGAACCATGGCTGCTAATTGGAGATCTTAAGTTTATTCTTCATCCTGAAGAGAAAACTAGGGGAACATAGAACCATACTGTTTAGGGAAAGATTGTAAATGCCTGGCAGTCTTGTAAAGACCGTGAAAAAAATAAAAAGACTCAAACATGGTTCGGGAAGGACCGAACATGTTATATCTAATACACGGTTAATTTTACCCTGGTTAATTATTATATTTTATTATTTACCCGGTTACCCGGTTAAATGAAATACAGGTATTTTCACATGCCCTAGCCATTATTTCATTTTATTTTATGAAGGACATCCTCTACCTTGGCCTTCATTCGCATTTTCTTCTCCTCTTCCTTATTGGCGTGTCTTCTTCCTTGCTTAGGTATTCTTCCTATCTCCCTCTTCTTAATTTTCTTGCATGCATATTTTAATTTGATAATAAACTTTATAATCGTGAGGATTAAAGTTTAAAATCAACAAGAAAGAAACTAAAATTTGCCGACGAGTTCCCTGTTTCGGCGAGATGGGCAAGCCTCGCTGAGAATCAGTGGTGACGGCTGTTCTGACGTCGGAACATGATCCTACTCTCTTCGTCGATCAGTGTAGGGTCGATCTCACATGTATAGATGCTAGTCGGGGGTGGTAAATGGCCAAAAATAGAGGATGGCGGCAAAAACAGAGGCGCAGCAGTCGGTGAAGAAGTCCGGCCGTCCTGGGTGGCGACAGGTTGCAATCTGGCCCAGGAATGTTGATAGGAGGTCGAGGATGTCGAGGCGAGTACCCAATTGAGGCAACGATGCTCACCGGCAATGGAATTGGCAACGCGAGCGCACCGCTAGGTAGGCGATGCAGGCGTCACCGCGGTTGGAAGGCAGCCGGAGTTGGCTGGGGTGACACTGAAACGGTACGGCGGAGCTGGACGGCGACGATGGATGGCTGCCAGAGGTGGTCGGTGGCGGTTGGAGAGCGCCTAGAGTTGGGAACAGAGCATGTCGGAGAAGACGAAGAAGGAAAAAAATTACCTTGGGTGGCAAACTTGTAAATAATGCTTTACTCGACACAACTCGAGTTAAATAATAATACCAACTCGTAAATAACACCTGACTCGATACTGACTCGAGATAAAAATAGTATGAACACGTATTAAATCTTTAAAATAATTATTTTAATGGGTTATGGATTAAAGTTACTAAACTAATTAATTATTGTACGAAATCGCCACGAGTATTAAAAAAAATGGTAATGATAAAAGGTCAATAATTAATCGGCACAACAAGCGATTAAATTAAATCGGATGGTCGTAAGTAATTAATAAAATAAAGATTTTACCTTTACCATATTAAATTTAATATTAGGTAAATAATGTGATTATTTTAATAACGAGTCAGTAATGTAGAAAATATGTTATTAAACTATAGTCGGGTAGAAATCACTCGCGTCAAACCTAAATAGCATAATGAAAGTAAATAAAGTTGGAAACTTTATAGAGTTGAATAAATTAAAATAATTCTATTAATAATATTTATGAATTAAAATAATACAAAATATTTTAAATAATTTGATTCAATAACTTAATTAATTAAATTGCTTAAATAATAGTAGCGATTACAAATTATAACAGTCAACTAAATCATCAAGATCAGGGTTAAGTAATTATCATCGCAAATGAAAATTAAATACTTGTTTATTAGTAATAATTATTTTATCAACGGTTAAGTATTAATTGTGATTTAGTTAATTAATTTAAAATGTAAAGTAGGACTGAAATGATTATATCACACGAATAATTAATTATCTCACTAGATTTGTTGAGAATTTAATATTTAATAATTTTGAATTGTTACATGATATATTGTCAAAATTATAATACTGATATATATATATATATATATATATATATATATATATATATATATATTAGACATTTAGATGCATGCATTTCTACTCGAATAAAATTATACTTATGTATAATTTTATATTCTTGTTCAGATTAGGATCATTGGTTGAAGTTGCGAGTTCGAAATATCCTGGTTCATATAATTATTTGAAATGTTATATTTTCTCAAACTGGTATAATTATATAAAATTTTGTATTTCCCCAAACTGGTATAACTATATAAAATATTATATTTTCCCAAACCGGTAGCCTTGTTGGCACTAATCTCAGAATGAGCTGGGAGATAATTTATAATCTCAGAATGAACTGGGAGACCATGACTAATCTCAAAATGAATTGGGAGACCACTTAATCTCAGAATGAGTTGGGAGACAATTTATAATCTTAGAATGAGCTAGGAGACGACTTTTACTAATACCTACGGGGAGATGATCTTGTTTATAAATGGGAATGGGCTATAAATTTTTAACTTTGGTTAACCATTTTAAAAATGACTTATGCCCATTACGTTGTACTTTGGGCCGGGTCGTTACAGGTGGTATCAGAGCAATCTGGTTCCGTATTAGATGGTGGGCTGGATTAGAGACGTTGGCTAGGCTGCCGGTCCCGGTCCAGAAAGGTCATGGGCTGGGGCTAGCAACGGGCTAAGTATAGCCATTTCGGGGACGAAATTTTTTAAAGTAGGTGGATTGTGAGATCCCTCAACTTAATCCCACATCTAATACTTACTGGGAGAAGATCTTGTTTATAAATGAGAATGGATTATAGATCTTTAACTTGGGTTAACCATTTTAAAGAAATGACTTAGGCCCATTACGTTGCACTTTGGGTTATGTCGTTACAAGTCTGCTAGACTTTTGGATTTCGGCTACATTGGTAGCAAATATACATGGTGGAATAAATAGGATGGGATGGCATGTATCATGGCTAGAGTAGATCGTGTTTGTGCGACTTCTGAACGCCTTCTTACAAAACAAGAAATTTTATGTGGAATAAATAGGATGGGATGGCATGTATCATGGCTAGAGTAGATCGTGTTTGTGCGACTTCTGAACGCCTTCTTACAAAACAAGAAATTTTATGGAAACAGAAGGTTCATGATGATAAAGTCTTATTGGAGACAGAAATACTAGATTTTTTATCAAAAGTTTAAATGACAGAGGAGGAATAAAATACTAGCTATTAAAAATGAGATGGGCAACATAAAGGAGTCTAATCCAGACATTGCCAAGGTCTTCTTCTCTGAATGGGAAAAAATTATGACTAGTAGGTCCAGCTCACATCAAGAGATCGTAGATGAACTCTTCAGCCTGTCATAACTAATGAAGAAAATCAGTTACTTGTTCAGATTTCAACGGAGGAGGAGATCTTTGAAATTGTCCAATCCCTAAATTCTTGGAAGGCGCCAGGGCATGATGGTTATCAATACAAAATTTATAAAAGTGCTTGGCCTATCATAAAGCATGATATCGTCAAATTTGTTCAGGACTGTTTTGTGGGGGGATAAATTGTATAGCTTTTAAAAACCAAACATATGTTGTTCCAATTCCTATGAGTATAGGGGCTCAGACTGTGAAAGATTTTCATCCTAATAGTGTTTGCAATGAACTGTATAAAATACTCGCAAAAATTTTATCCTCTCGATTCAAGGAGTCTCTCAAGAAGATCATTAGCCCCGAGCAATCTGCTTTCCTCCGTGGAAGACAAATAATGGATAATGTTGCACTCGTTATGGACTCTATCAGAACAATCTTGTAAAAGTCTATTGTGCTCTTAAAATTGATTTCTCAAAGGCATTTGATCGGGTTGATTGGTCAGTTACAAGGAAAATTATGATGTCTTGTGGATATTCACAGAGTTGGTGTCAACTTATTTATACATGCATATCAACTACTTCAATCTCAGTCCTAGATGGATCTCCTTATGGATTGCTAAAGCCATCGAGAGGAATACGTCAAGGTGACCCCTTTCCCCTATCTCTTTGTTTTACTTGCTGAGACATTATCTAGACTTCTTTCTTGTGAAATTGCTAAGGGTAAAATTGAGGGTCTCAAGGTAGCAAAATGTGCGTCACCCCTATCTGATCTCATGTATGTAGATGATTTATTGATTTTTTCAGTTGCTTCTGATGATGGCATTAAAAAAGTTATGGATATTCTCATCAATTTTGAAAGCATAGCTGGCCAAGTTATCAATTATGATAAATCAAGAATTATCATTCCCAGATCACCTTCGCCAATACAAAAAATATTTTGATCAAGGAAAGTGGCATGCGTCCCATCCCTGAATGTTTTTTATATTTAGGCATGCCCATTGTTTATGGAAAACATAAAATTAAATGGTTTCAGCCCCTTTTGCAGAAGATTGATAAGAAAATTTCAAGTTGGAAAGTTCACAAACTATCTACTGCGGGTCGCACATGTCTTCTCCAATCAGTGAGTAATACTATGGCAAATTTGTTATGAGTCATTCCTTGCCAAAAGACATTGTTAATAAAATTAATGCGGAGCAAGCAAAATTTTGGTGGGTAACGGAAAATGATAATTTTTGTAGATTTCTTGGTTAGGATAAAATATGTAGGCCAAAAGAAAATTAATGCGGATCAAGATTCATTGCTATCTTAAGTCTTAAGAGCCAAGTTTGATGACTTGCTGGCTGTTGGTAAAAGATGGGAGCATATCTACCCGGGCTATGCACAGAGCACTAGCAGAATCAAAGGTAATCCTTTTAGGAAAATTGGTTCGGGTGAACGAATACGTATGGGCATTGATCCTCCTGTTCCGTGTACATCGGAGTTCATTCCCAGGCTTAACCCGAGGTATCTGTCACATCTCTTAAATATCCTCGTTCTTCGAGATGGAATTTAAATAAAATCAAACAGATGTTTCGTCCAGATGATAATGCAAAGGAAATTTTGAAGCTTCCTCAAAGAGATGTGTTCGATCGACCTGTATGGCTGCTAGACAAAAAAGGAAATTTCTCCGACAAATCTGCAGCAAATCTAATTAAATCCTTTCATTGATCATGACAACACCCGAACTCTTTGGAAGAGATGGTGGAGACTGAATATTACCCCAATATTAAAACTTTTTGGGCGGAAGATATTCAATGATGCTTTA
>JAURVB010000719.1:0-25169 GCA_033002965.1 Piper betle
ACGGCAGCGATGGCCACCAACGGCGGCGTCGAGTGCGGTTGGAGCGGTTATCGCTCGGATCAGACCCACGGCCGGCCTCGACGGCGGCGCTAGGTAGGGGGAAAGGTAGGGGAAGTTGAGGGGAGAAGCTCCGACGTCATGGCGGTGGCGGTCTGGCGTAGACGGCGGCGGAATTGCGTCGGGAGCGGCTGTGAAATCGTGGCAATTTCCGGCGTTGCGACGGCTGGACGGTGGCCGGGCGTGGTCGAGGTACCAAGGCGACGGCACGGCCGGGCTGGGCGGGTCGATCGGCGGCGAGGTGGCGTCGACGGCGGTGGCAAAAGTCAAGGGTGGCGACGGTGAAGACGTCGGGGTTTGGGGGAGGTGAAAAAGTCGGGGGTTGTGGAGGAGTGGCAAACTTGTAAATAGAACTTGACTCGACACCGGCTCGAGTACAGAATAATAACTAACTCGGAATAAATCCCAGAAAAATCCAAAAATATTGGGGAAAATCCCATAAAATCAAACAACACAACACAACATCCAAATGACATGTTGTATAATTAATAACCCACCCGAATACCATCTAACGCGTCCTAATGCGTTATTCGACCTAAACTAATTCTATGGTCACAACATAAAAAAATAAAATCATCAATTGTATACTCTTATATCTACTGATAACTCAGTTTGCTGATGCGTATCTGACGCCATCATCGATACTTGGGTATATATGAACCCTCATAGCACGTGCGCACGGTCGGCCTCGGCCCTGCACACGTGTTCTGAAAGCTGAACCGACTCGAACTACGGTCAAACCGATCGGCTAATGACTATAAAACCCTGACTCAAGTCGCGGGTTTTACATCTTCATTGTGATTGCTAAATAAAAATAAAAATTTATTTGCAAATATGACATAATATAATGTTAAATACATAGTAATTTTAGTGTGTAGTTTGTTCATTATTTTTTGAGATGTAATATTTCTAGTTCATCATGTATATAAGAATTAAAATATTGTAGTATACATTAATGTTGGCTGATGAAAAAAGCTTTAAGTAAAATGAATTCTTTTTAGTGTAAGAATACAATCACAATAAAGTAATTAATGTTTAGAAAATTTATTATTTGTACTCTAGGTAAGTAATAAATAAAATACATACTCTTATATTATGTTTTAGAGATTTTACTAGAAAAAGGACATTTTTTATATTACATAGTAGTGGAAGAACCAAAACTAATTAACAAAAAAGAAATATTTTTTGATAATGATAAAATTTCCCTTTCTTTTTTAAAAGAAAATTTATTTTTTTCAACATAATGGTCGCAACCACTATGGCCATGCCCCCCAAGGTCGGCACGGCCAGGGCCACCACCCTGGGACCTAACCTTGGTTGCCTCTAGCCAAGGGCAACTAGAGGGGTAGCCAAGTCTCGCCCTAGCTTTTGGGCGGCCAGAGGCAACAAAGTTAATTATTATTTTTTAAAAATTTAAGATAATTCATAAAATTTCCCTTTTTTCGGTAATTATGATTGATTCTTCCAGTGACTAGTAATATAAAAAATTCTTCCCCTTTTCTGATAAAAAACTTTACAGTTTAAATTAAACATATAAAATTATTTTAATATGCATAAGATTATATAAATGATCAATAAATTTTATACTCTATGAATAGTCAACAGTGACAATTGGAGACAAAAGGCAACATCTTGGCAATTGCCGGGAAAAGGTGTTAGCCAGTAGGGACAATAATTGCGAGGGCAAATGGGAGATGTAGGGTGCCATCCCCTATTGTAATTAACATTTCCACACTAACGATGGGGAGAGGAGGGTGAGTTAAGAGTGTTAGAAGACCAAGAACATTAAAAGTAAATAACAATTGACAAATAATAGTGATATTTGTGTTGGTGATTTGGGTTGATTTAGAATTACTACCTTGATTACCCTAGCAAAAAAGGGTTGGATTCTCAATAAATTTCTGATGAGAGTGCTATGGCTTCCCATTGCGAAAAAAATAGAGGCCTTCGTTGTATCATGGGATTTGCCACAAAAATAATTGAATTAAAATGTTTTGCCACAAGGTTAGCTAAAAGAGAGGTCATGTCAAGACTCCAGGAACAAAATCACAATCAATTTCGTAACAAAGCCGTCACATATTTGATGAGCCGCCGTAACAAAATTCCTATGATAAAATGCCATTCTTTAAGTGAGTGAGTTACATAATACAAGTACATTTTCGTTCTAAAAAGTATGCAATACATCTTTTTATATCTTTACTGTATTTTGTATCATTGCACAATAACAATTCATCCCAACAAAAATTGGAGGAGCTTTAGAACAGTTCCAATGAATCTCTCCATCATATAGATTTGATTTATTCCACCATCATTCCAAATTGAATTTTTGTTTTTCTTCCCTCCTTTTAACAATGATTGTTATAAACCTGCTAACTAACATATTCATTCTTCAAACCAGTTGCAGGACTAACAATATATTTTGATGAATGACAAATTCTAGTGGATAGGATCACAAACATCTGTTGAAGATGAAAATCATACAACGACTCCATAAAATTACCCGCTTGAAATGCTACTTTTTTCCCCCACAAACTGCATAAAATACTTTTTTGTACCCATCTTTTAACATATTATTTATGAAAAAATAATTTTCCCAACATGGATCCACACACCACCGAACCTTAAATCTTTTGAACATTGCCAAACTCTATAAAAGAAAACAAATGACTGTTGGATTTTGGATATATATATATATATATATATATATATATATATTTATTTATTTATTTATTTATATTTATATATAGGGCAGCGCTACTATGCGCTGCCCTATATGGACCGTTGGATCTAATCCAACGGTCCACAGCAGCCCCATCACACCCCCTCACTCCCCCCTTTCCCACCCACCCGTTGGATTCCGCCACCCCTTGGCCCCGCCCCACCTCTGGCCCCAGCCCCGCCCCGGCCCCGTCTCGCCCCTGGCCACGCCCCGGACCCGTCCCGCCCTCGGCCATGCCCCCCGCCACCGGCCATCCCGCCCCCCTACCCCCGGCTCGCTGCCCCCCCGATCGCACCCTACCCCAGGCCCGCCGCCACCCCTTGCTACCGGCCCGTCCCCCCCCCCCGCCCTCAGCCTCCCCACCCCCGCCCCCCTCGCTCCGATTCGCACGAGGTCGAGTCAAGTTTTTATTATGAAATTATTTTATTTTTTAAAATTTATTTTGTAATAAAAACTTAGTTCGGTCTCATATGGGATCAGAGTCAAATTTATTACAAAATAAATTTTAAAAAAATAAAATAATTTTGTAATAAAAATTTAACTTAGTCTAACTCGAGTCAATACTATGAAATAAATTTAAAAAAATATAAAATAATTTTGTAATAAAAACTTGTTTCGATCTTGTACGGGATTGAGTAAAATTTTTATTACAAAATTATTTTATATTTTTTTAAATCTATTTCTTAATATTAATTCTAGTAAGGACCGAATCAAAATCGAGTTAAATTTTTATTATAATTTTTTTAATTTCTTTTTAAATTTATTTTGTAATAAAAATTCAGCTCGAATGTGATCGAGTAAAATTTTTATTACCATATTACCCTCCCATGTTTCTTCCCCCCTCTGTTCCCCACGCCACCTCACCGCCGACGACCGCCCGCCGGGGGGGAGGGTTGGGGGGATCCCGAGGGTGGGGCGGCGGGTGCGAGGGCGGGGGGTGTGGGGGCAGCGGTGGGGGGTGAGGGGCGACGGTGGCTTGGGGACGGGGAGCGAGGGGCCGGGTGGGGGGGGCTGCAAGGGGGGCGGCAGCTGGGGAGGAGCGGGGGTGGGGGGGGGGGGGGGACGGGGCCAGTGGCAAGGGGGGCGGCGGGCCTGGGGCAGGGGGGCGGTAGGGGCCGGTGGCAAGTGGGGGGCGGCGGGCCTGGGACAGGGCGTGGTAAGGGGGCGGCACGCTGCGGCGACGGCGGCATCTGGGGCGGCAGGGGGAAGGGGGCCGCAGCTGCCCGGGGGTTGGCGGCAGGGGGCGGCGTTGGGGGGCGTGGGGGGGGGCAGCGTCTTGGGGGGTAGGGGGCGAGTGGAGGCTGCGGCTGGGGGTCGGCCGGAGGGGCCGTGGCAGGGGGCGGTGGCGGGGTGGGCGGCGGGGAGGCTGTGCAAGGTGGTAGTAGGGTGGGGGTGGGGGGTGTTTTCATGGTAGGGCTATTGGATTCAACCGACGGCCCTTGTAAGGCAGCGTTTGATGCGCTGCCAATGTGGGCAGCGCATTATAGAAGTTTTGTGTATATATATATATATACACACACACTTATATTATGTGCTATTATTAAGGATTGACCCAAAATTAAATTAATCTAATTTTGAACTAGAGGCATTTAATACTAAGTATGGAAATATATGTGTGGAGATCCATTTTTATAACTTATAATTTATGATGGGCTAAAATAAAAATATAGAAACTTGAAAGGTTATATAGGGTTTTGGTATGTTTTACTTCCGCTATTAAATTTTATTATCTCGGTGAATTGATTCGAAGGAATATCTATTTTGATTTAAAATTTCCAACAATGACAACAATTTGTATTCCTAAATCTGACCAAGTCAATCCTCGAGAACAAGACAAACCACCCCAATCAGCTCATTATCTCAGCCGCCCCTTGCACAATCCGAAAGCTAAAAAGAAACCTCGCTTTGAAACAAATGAAAATTTTTTGTTCCTAGTAGGGTGACTCTTTCAATTCATTTTTGTAAATTATAAAAAAAAACAATTAGCTTGAAGAAGCATAATCAGTCCAACTGAAAAGAGTTTTCTATTGTTTCCTTCCTTTTATTATTTTTTAACAAATAAATAGTTAGCTTAAATATTGCAATCAAACTAAGATATAACAGTTATTACAACGTACCCAACAACTATTCTTCCGATAAATGAAGGGGGAAAATATTCATACTTCTTATAAATATTTATATAAATAAGTAAAATAATAATAGAGCCTCATCAGGCTCAATTTAGGATGAAGTGAGAGGAGATTTAGGAGAAGAGCTTAGCTCCTTCCATAATTTTTTTACTAATTTTATTTTACCTTCTTCAATTTATGATATGATAATATAATTTTTCATATATATATATATATATATATATATATATATATAATAACTCTATAAAATAGTTATTATTCTTTGTATTTCATATTGAGTCTTTATCATATCTCAAGTCATTTTTAGTTTAATTTTATTAGTTTAGAAGTTTATTAGTTAGTATTAATAAAGTGAAAAATTATTGTAATTTTAGTGCATAAAATGTTAATTAATATTATTCTAAAAAGGTATAAGAATTATAAAATAATTTAGAATGAATTTGGAACAAACTCACGCCAAAAAAGCATAATTTAGTGCTTTGACCAAAACCCCGTTATTTGAGCATTGGGATGCACGACACTTGAGTGCTGCCCTGCTGTTAAAAAAGGTTTATGACCAAAACCCAAGCACCTGGATTCAGGGAGCTCGTGCGCTGGCGGTAGGAGTACAACCTTTTTATATTTATGAAATTATAGTAGGCCCACTTATAATATTAGATGGATCATTTATAAATTTGATTAGGATTTTAAAGAGAAAAAATTCTTAGAAAGACTTGGGACGAGTGAGTACCGGCACGAAGCTAAAATATTACAAGAGAAGGAATCTACATTTGGATCTAATAAGTGTTTCCTTTGATTGCATCCACCGACCCACTACAGATTTAGAAATTTTTTTTTTAAAAAAAAAAAGGTTAGTAGGGAGCATCCAAAAAAAAAAAAAAACAGTCACCATTTCATCATGACAAACACAAGTGAATGTAGCAAATGGTGCTTAATACAAGGGAGTACTTAGATTAGACTAAACATAAATACAGTCAAGCAACCATGGGAAAAAAAGCTAAAAATAGAGCGAAGCAGGCTTGAAAGCAACATCCACATCCAAAACGCCTAATCCTTTCATATTTTTCTTGAAAATAACGTGAAAATATGAAGAAAGAAGAAAGTTCTGAAATTAAGTAAGTCCTGTGGGAGGCCCACCACTAGTTGGTAGTGTCGCTTCTAATGGTTCATATTTTTTTATTTTTGGAAAGCATGATGCTTAAAACAGTGTCGGGAAAAACGTCGTAGGAAACATGTATTTGTACATACAGGTACTGAACAAGTATATGAAGATCAGCCTGGTATATAGCTTAGCCCTGGAACTAGATCCAACTCACTAGCTAACGCACAACATTCTAAAATATGCTCAAACAAGTATATCGAATTCCACGAGTCGAGTTTGAGTAAGGAAGTGTTTGACTCAACTCGACTCGATTATAACTTGCATTGGTATAATATGTAAGATTAGATTTAATATATTAATTTTGGTATCAATTATGGTAAATTTTTTATTTTATTTGCATGATCATACTAAATACAACTTTAACCATTATTGTAGCACAAAAGGCCTCATAGTTTGGATGGTTGTTATGATTTGTGGTATTAAAGTTGTCATGGGTTCAAATCCCTTTTAGGTTAATGATTTTTTCTTTTTCTTTATCTCATTGGATAGACTTACATCGTTTTGTAAATCACACTCTACCACCATTTCCTGCTTTATATAAATACATCTACTCCACCTATAATGACCCAATTTAAGAGATGGTTTCAAGCTCCAGTAGCTTGTTTCGAGCTCGAGTCAAGCCGGCTTCGAACCTAATCAAGTCTACCTGGTTT
Source organism: Piper betle (assembly GCA_033002965.1). Lineage (NCBI taxonomy): Eukaryota > Viridiplantae > Streptophyta > Magnoliopsida > Piperales > Piperaceae > Piper > Piper betle. Next base: position 6,721 of record JAURVB010000719.1, read on the forward strand.
CGAACTCTTAAAAATTTGGTGGTTTAAGTATATTCGAGCTCGAGCAACATTAAAATTATTCAAGTCGATCTCAACCTTCTATGTTTAAAATTCGCTTGATCTTGAGTCGAGTAAGAGCGATCTTCGAGTTTTTCGAGTCAATCTAGAGCACATATTCAGCTCAGCTCACGCACTCGTTTAGCACCCTTACTAGTAGAGAGCCAACTTATTAAATTGAGCCGGGCCAAGCCTGGCCCAATTTTATAAGCTAGTGGGCTTTGGTCCAGCCCGGCCAACTGGACATCCCTACATTTATTGATATGTTCTTTTTTAAAATTTTTTTGCAGACATCTTGTTTAGACCATTTATCAAATGTCGACAAAGAAAAGACTGACATACTTATGTACTGCACAGGGGGCATCCGCTGTGATGTTTATTCTACAATTTTGAGGTAAGGATAGCTTCACATGTATGTCTTTACTTCATGGCTTGTTTAGACTATTATAACAGTTTAGATTTGTTTGCATGGGTCTACTATGTACCCTCACATAAAGCAACAATGCAATGTTAGACTTTAATAGATTTCATATCAAATCATCGAGTAAATTAAACTAGATAAATAAAATAGCGGAAGCGTACCTGAAGCCATAAAGAAACTAAAGTCTGAATCCAGGAAGAGTTTTCAAAACCTGAATTCTCAGTTATGGATCTTCCAAATCCAAGACTAGTTTTCTAAACCAAAGTTCTGGACAATGGGATACCAGAACGAAAACCAGATATGAATTCAGGGACCATAACCTCCTTATTTATAGCCTTAGTTCCATAAATTCAATTCCACCCATTACGAAAGAGAATTTATGAAAAGGTATCTACACATTGAATTCCACACTTTTCTCATTAAATTCCACACTTTAATTTATGGCTCATAACCCTTAACTTTAGTAGATCAATTTAATTTAGCCAACCTTATATAATAACATATGATACAATTCCTGATTCATGTATATATTTATGTCCAATTTCCAACAATCTCCCACTTGGACTTAATATATACACAAAATAATTGTATAACTTTATGAGCTCCAAACATATGTCATTATACCAAAATAACAATCTCGTCCATTAATCAATGTCAATATAGGATCAAGGCGATTTTCGTCACATTGAGCGTAACTAAACCTTCCATGGTCACATACACCAACATAATCAAATGACATAGATCAAGTATGGATGTGTAGCATGAAAATTACATGTAATTTGATCTGAACATGCCTATTTTCAACTGGTCCAACCTTATGAGATCACCAAAATACCAAAACAGAGTGAACCTTAAACCAAAATACTGCAGTTCAATACAAACTCCCACTAAAGTAACATATCATCAAATGATACAATACCCATCTGAGCAACATGCTCATGAAAGACCTTGGGTAGTAATCCTTTAGTAAGCGGATCCGCAACCATGGAGTTTGTTCCAATATGTTCTATTGATACTTTACCACTCTGAACTCTTTCTTTCACAACAAGAAACTTGATCTCTATATGTTTTGATTTAGATGAGCTCCTGTTGTTATTTGAATATGATACTGCAGACTGATTGTCACAAAATATCTTAAGTGGTCTTTCAATATTATCAACAATACGCAGCCCTGTGACAAAATTCCGCAACCATATTCCCTGATTGGATGCCTCATAACAAGCTATGAATTCGGCTGCCATAGTGGAAGAAGCTATGAGTGTCTGCTTAGCACTTTTCCAAGAAATAGCTCCGCCAGCTAGTAGATAGACATAGCCAGAAGTGGATCGACGACTATCTTGACATCCAGCAAAATCGGAATCAGAATATCCTGTGATCTCAAGTTGATCTGATTTCCGATATGTGAGCATGTAATGTTTTGTTTTCTGAAGATACCTCATGACCCTTTTGGCTGCTATCCAGTGATCCAACCCTGGATTACTTTGATATCTGCCCAACATTCCAACAATATACGCAATATCTGGACGCGTACATACTTGAGCATACATAAGACTTCCCACTACTGAAGCATAGGGAATCTTTTGCATTTCCTTTTCTTCTATATCATTTTTGGGGCATTGATTGAGACTGAATTTGTCTCCTTTAGAAATAGGGGTATCTCCTGGTTTACAATTTTGCATGCCAAATCTTTTAAGCACATTTTCTATATATGTCTTTTGTGATAATCCAAGTATACATCGATCGCGATTCCGATGTATTTGAATTCCTAATACAAAAGATGCATTACCAAGATCTTTCATTTCAAATTTCTTTGACAAAAGATTCTTGGTTTCGTGCAAAAAATCTATATTATTACTGGCAAGTAATATATCATCAACATATAAAACCAGGAAAATATACTTACTCCCACTAAACTTATGGTATATACAATCATCAATCACATTCATCTCAAAACCAAATGAAAGAATCACTTGATGAAATTTGTGATACCATTGACGAGAAGCCTGCTTAAGTCCATAGATGGATTTCTTTAATTTGCAAACCATCTTCTTTGAATCTCCTAATACAAAGTTTTCTGGTTGCACCATATAAATTGTTTCATCAATGTCACCATTTAGAAACGCAGTCTTTACATCCATCTGATGTAACTCAAGATCAAAATGTGCCACTAATGCCATAATTATTCTGAACGAGTCTTTCGATGAAACTGGAGAGAAAGTCTCATTATAATCAATGCCTTCCTTTTGAGTAAAGCCCTTTGCAACAAGACGAGCCTTATATCTTTCTATATTACCCTTCGAATCCCTCTTGGTTTTAAATATCCATTTGCAACCAATGGGTTTCGCACCTTCAGGCAATAAGACGAGATCCCAAACGTCATTAGTTTTCATGGACTTCATCTCTTCATTCATGGCATCAATCCACTTTTGAGAATTAGAACTCTTCATGACTTGATGAAAGCTGATTGGATCATCAACCATTTCATTGTTATCCTCATGTTCTTGGAGAAAGATAATATAATCATCTGAAATTGCTTTTCTCCTTTCTCTTGTGGATCTCCTCAATGGCATTTGCTCTTGAGGTTGTTGAGTTTGTCCTTCAGGTATAACTTGAGTAGGGAGATTCTCGACAAAGTCTTGTAATTCTGGTACTGTTTCTTGAATTACATCAGAAATATGATCCTGATCCTGATTTTTATCAAAAACAATTATGGGAAGAGAATCAGATTCTTCTTCAAAGACAAAGTCTCTAACCTCATTTCCCCCTTCCAAACCAACATCCTCAAAAAACTGGGCATTTCTCGTCTCAAAGAATGACTTAATTGTGGGATCATAAAACTTATACCCTATTGACCGATCAGAGTACCCAACAAAATAACTGCTTATTGTTCTTGAGTCCAGTTTCCTTTCATTCGGCCTATAAGGCCTTGCTTCAGCTGGACAACCCCAAATGCGTAAATGCATTATACTGGGCCTTTTCCGGTCCATAATTCATAAGGGGTCTTAACTGTTGCTTTTGTCGGTACTCTATTAAGAAGATATACTGCTGTCTTTAGTGCCTCACCCCAGAGTGAATCAGGCAAAGTAGTATGAGCAATCATACTTCTTACCATGTCCTTTAATGTTCGGTTTCGTCTCTCAGCAACACCATTCATACTAGGAGTACCTGGCATTGTGTATTGCGGGACGATTCCACACTCTTCTAGAAATTTGGCAAATGGTCCTGGACGCTGTACACCTGATCCATCATATCTGCCATAGTATTCACCACCACGATCAGATCTGATAGCCTTAATAGTTCTGTCAAGTTGGTTCTCAACTTCAGCTTTATATGCCTTAAATACGTCCAATGCTTGAGACTTCTCATGAATGAGATAAAGGTAACCATAACGAGAATAATCGTCTATGAACGTAATAAAATATTGTTGACCATTCCAAGAAGCCGTAGGGAAGGGCCCACAAATGTCCGTATGTATTAGTTCTAAGACGTTTGAAGATCTATTGGCACCTAGTCTCCTTATATTTGTTTGTTTTCCCTTAATGCACCCAATACAGATTTGAAAATCTGCAAAATTAAGAGAATCAAGAATTCCATCTGACATAAGTCGTACAATTCTTTGTTTAGAAATGTGTCCTAAACGCTTATGCCATAGTAAAGCAGAATTCTCATTGGTTAATTTTCTTTTGTACCACATAGTTCCACATGCAAGGTTTCATTAAAAGATGCAATAGTATCAAGTAAATATAGATTATCATAAAAAGACAAGGACCCTGTACCCACAATATTTGAATTTAGAAAAAGACTAAACTTATTATTTCTAAATGAACAAGAGTAACCAGATTTGTCCAATATAGAAATAGAAACCAAATTTCGTCTAAAAGACGGTACTACATATGTCTCTTTCAAATCCAAATAAAATCCTGTCTCTAATAATAATCTAAAAATCCCTATTGCTTCAACTATTACTGATTTGCCATCACCCATATAGATGAATCTTTCAGCATCATTTGGCTTTCTGTAACTCAGGCAACCCTGCATTGACACACTTATGTGAGTAGTAGCACCTGAATCTAGCCACCAAGTGTGTATTGGTACTGAAACTAGATTAACCTCAGAACAAACAAAATTAAGAAATGAACCTTTCTTTACACGCCAGGCGTGATACTTAGTGCATTCCTTCTTCATATGTCCAGGTTTACCACAAAAGAAACAGCAAGAAACTTGATTTTCTTTCTTTTGCTGTTGTGTGTGAGACCCATTATCAGCATCCTTAGCCCTCTTTCTTTTCTTATTTTTATCCTTATAGGTACTAGCCAAGTGAGCACTCTCAACCTGTTCTTGTTTCAATCTTTCTTCTTCTTGCACACAATAAGAAATGAGCTCATTAAGAGTCCATTTATCCCTTTGACAGTTGTAACTGACCTTGAATTGACCGAATTGTGCAGGTAGAGAAATTAAAACTAAATGCACGAGCAAATCTTCAGATAGCTCTAACTTTAGTGCTTTTAGTTTTGAAGCAATGTTAGACATCTCTAAGATGTACTCCCTTATGCTTGTTTTGCCTTTATACTTCATTGAAATCAAGTTCGTCAAAAGCGTACTTGTTTCAGCTTTATCATTTTTGACAAAACGCTTTTCAATTTCTTTAAGAAACTCACTGGCTGTAGTAACCTTTTCAGACACATCGCCCCTGAAGGTCTCCGGAATTCCCCGTTTCATGATCATAAGACTCATGCGATTTGAACGTTCCCATTTCTCAATGTCCCGTTTGTCCTCATTGGAACTTTTATCAGTAAGAGAAGCAGGTTGTTCAGTCCTTAATGCAAGGTCAAGATCCATGCAGCCGAGAATAATCATTATGCTTTCTTTCCAATCCTTAAAGTTATCTTTAAGCATTGGTACTGAGTTTATGTTGGCAGAAATTATAGAAGCAGACTGATTAACTGAAGCCAAAACAACATGCTCACAATAAGATTAATAATTATTAATCCCATTAATAGATACCTAGCACAACATCAATATTTAGTCTTTGGACAGAAATATCAATTTGTAAATGGTACTCTTAGTGCAATAATAAAATATAGATAATAAATCCTGTCAAATAATAAACCTTCCTTTTGGCCGATTTATCATTCACATGGAAACCTAATAATTATCTCATATTTATTATTTTAATGTCATAATCAAATATGGATAATAAATCCTGTCAGATAAAAACCTTCCTTTTGGCCGATTTATTATCCACATGGAAACCTGATAATTATCCCATATTTATTACAATAATGAGTCTTTAGTGTAGTAAAATATGAACAATAAATCCTGTCAAATAATAAACCTTCCTTTTGGCCGATTTATCATCCACATGGACACTTGATAATTGTCCCATACCTATTACCACATATGAATATAGAATTCTGTCAAACATTAACCTTCCTTTTGGCCGATTAATATCCACATGAATTAAATACTCATAACTGTCTTAATATTTAAAAAATAAATTAATTTCCACAAAAGAGGCTACTTTGGCAGCATATTGTAGTCCTTAATAAATTTTAAAATATTAATTATGACTTAACCAAAAGGTTATAAAAAATATCTTTATGTGGGAGTTTCCAAAATTATAACCTTTTGTAACTTTATTTTCCTCATGTTATGTTACCAAAAGAGGACCTAAATTTTGGGATTAAATCCCACAAAAATTCATAAAATAAAACCTAAGTCTCAATAATTTGATATGAAGGTGGCTCTGATGCCGCTTGATAGACTTTATTAGATTTCATATCAAATCATCGAGTAAATTAAACTAGATAAATAAAATAGCGGAAGCGTACCTGAAGCCATAAAGAAACTAAAGTCTGAATCTAGGAAGAGTTTTCAAAACCTGAATTCTCAGTTATGGATCTTCCAAATCCAAGACTAGTTTTCTAAACCAAAGTTCTGGACAATGGGATACCAGAACGAAAACCAGATATGAATTCAGGGACCATAACCTCCTTATTTATAGCCTTAGTTCCATAAATTCAATTCCACCCATTACGAAAGAGAATTTATGAAAAGGTATCTACACATTGAATTCCACACTTTTCTCATTAAATTCCACACTTTAATTTATGGCTCATAACCCTTAACTTTAGTAGATCAATTTAATTTAGCCAACCTTATATAATAACATATGATACAATTCCTGATTCATGTATATATTTATGTCCAATTTCCAACATGCAAATCTCTTTTGCTTGCAATCTGCTTCAGGCAGAAAGGTTTTCAGAACTTGTACACTCTGAAAGGGGGGTTTCCCTTTATCTCAAGAGTGAAGGTCTGGTAGGGTGGATTGGTAATTTATTTGTTTTTGATGCACGACTTTCTGTGCCACCCTCTGCGTATAGGCCTGAGTCCGCAATTGAGGAAAACGTTGCAGGGATGCCCAAAAGTAATAGCACACTTGCAAAATGTTATGTATGTGGATCAAAAGTGCATTTGTGCAGACACAGGAACTGTGCTAATCTTGACTGCAACGTTCTTTTCCTGTAAGCTCTCACATATTTCACTTAAAACAACTTAATTGAATCTACAAGTTATCAGTTACTGCTTAAATAACCTGCTTCTTTCAATTTTGAAGTATTAGATTTACTTCAATTGCATATGCGATTCATGCTAAGACTACTTACATAATATATGCAGCTCTTGTTCCAACTATGAGGAGGAGTTAAAAGGATGCTGTTGCATAGATTGTAAGAGTGCACCTCGACTCAGACCTGTTTTACCAGGAAATCAGAGATATGAAAAATGGCATATATACCGAGATGCAGTGCAGCATGCTCTGACTTACAAGGGTGGGCTGGAAGAGTTCTTCCTGTTTTCAATAGCATGTTTTCATTGGCATGTGTGGAAATGAATTTTCAGAAAGGATGAGTTAAAGGGATGAACTAAAAGATTGTTCATAGAGTCACATCTTGAGACAGATTATGTGAATGCCCATATGAAAGCTACACGAAATTTTTGAGATGTACTGCCATGAAGCTAGATGTGAGAAGGTAGGATCTTTGTCTAGAGCAGTGACTACCACTTACAGCTCCTCCCACACAGCAGCAGCGAGAGGCCATCAGGTCTGGGTTTGGGACAGAGGGGTGGAGGTCAGCAACAGCTGAGACAACAACAGCCAAGAAGGGTTAGAAAAGGATGATGGCCACAGTGGCAGGATAGGCTAGGCCGCAAAGAGGCAGGCAGCAGGCACTAGCCACAGAGGGACAGATAGTTTCGGCACAAGTGGCATTACCAATTGTGCCTGCCGCTCCGACACAAAAGCAGTAGCCGAGTGAGGATGTAGGCAGCCACAGTCGTAGAGGCATTAGTGGATACGGCCGTCATGACAGGTATGCTTCTTGTTGGCTCTAGACTTGTTACAATAACCATATTCGCTAACGCCTCTTGGACCGTGGCTGAGCGGTGAGCATTGCTAGTAGTACTCCCTGTGGTGGAACTATCTGCCTATGTTGTTGGTGCTTGTTATGTGCCCCCTCTGGGCCTAGCTTGTCCTACCATTGCGGCCATCAACCCTCTCTGACTCTGACTCTGACCCCTCAACTGCTGTCTTAGCGGTTGCTAGCTACCACCCCTCGGTCCTTGACCTTGGCCATGGTAGCCTCTCTGTTGTTGTTGTGTGGGAGGAGCTGGCAGTGGTAGTTGTTGCACCATTGATTTTGAACAAAAAATAATGTATTTGCAATTTTCCTAAGTATTTTTGGATCATTGTATGACATACATATCGATCAACGATGTTGTACCGTTAAAGTTGTTCCCACTTATAGTGTATTTGAGATTTTTCTGGGTATTTTTGGATCATTGTATGACTTGGGCCCCAAAAGGGACTTGAAACAAGTTTCGGCCACTTTTAATTCAAAAATTAATTTAAAAAATAAGGCTTTCCCGTTAACTTATATACAAATTTCCAACACCACGACTGATGTCCTATCTAGACGTCTCGATCATGGTCTTGGAGTGCTGATCATGGTTGACTGTTTTTAGACCGTCTATGCTTGAAGTTAAGCCAACACTGTTTAAATTCAGCCAAGGAGGATATTTGTCCATCCCATGATCCATATTTTTTCATCACGCTCTGCCACTAGCCCTGAGGCTTCGATGAGCAGATGCTCCAACTTGGACAAATTCTAGAGCTCAGCGGGTAATATCCTCACACTTGTCACACTCAATTGCAGTCTTAGAAGCTCGCGCACATGCTCAAATATCCCATTCGAAATGAACATCGTTATGCATGCTCCTCTAGCTTACTCAACTTTCCAAGGTCCAAAGGTAGCACCGTTATGGATGTGGGCAGTATATCGAAAATGGCGGTTTTCCCTGACCTGGAGGACTCGCCCATGTTCTGGAAACAGGTTTGCACCTCCGAAAGTCCCCATCTTTGTCTTTCAAATGGTTTTCCACAAGGTGGTAACGGCGTTGTTTGGTCTGATTTGGTTATTCATGCTTGTTGGGTTGTTGTAAAGATTGGATTTTTGCTGGAATCTTTTTTTGTTCAGTGGGGAATGCATTAACGAGCTGGTTAGTGTTATATGATTCTGATTGGTGTTATTTTTGTTAATATTATGGTGTGGAGATTGGTTCTAGGTTGTGTATTGGGAAGTATGGAGATTATAGGCTGATGGTTGAGGCACTTCATTGTGGTTTAGGATAATTTGGTTGCTTCATAGGATTTGAATGTGTATAATAGTTGGTACCACCAAAATTTTGCCATTTGTAATCAAATTGATCTTAGATTAGGATTCATGTCTCCGACCTTTTAATGGTATAAGGTGGAAGAAAAAGAATAAGAAGATGTCATAATGACCTGGTCTATCTCATGTGGTTCAGATTGATAAGTTAAGTTGCTGTGTACTTCCAAATTGTGATTTATAATCCTTTTAAGCCATAGGCAGGAATAAAGGTTACAGCTATTAAGTGTTACTGTATTAGTCTTTATCAGAGAAAAGTGAATGTGTGGCTCTAGGGTTGATGGTAGTGAACTAGAACATATGTTATGATGATTTACTACTTACATGTAAATGAGCTTGGTATTTTGTTGTTGTCAGTATTTGCAGTTTTGGTATTTTTAGCATTGGAAGTGAATGGTCTAGTTATTTTAGCAATGAGGTTGTTGAGCTTATTTTCTTTCCTTTCTTTTTTTTGTGGAAATTTGATTTTTCATGAGGAACTAAGTTGTAATTTGCTACTTTGCAGTTGCATTCTCTTGAGCTTTCATCCGAGGAGTTGAAAGATCATTGCGAAAAACTTCTGAAAGGGTGTAATAAATTTATGTAAGTTCCTTTTCATCTATCCCTTCCTTATCGGGGTGAAATGATATCTCTTCTCTCGTTTCTCTCATTTTCTTGGGGAATTGTTATTCCTCATCGGTCTACATGTAGTTTTTATATTTTTAATTTCATGTACTAATCTTCTCGGATAACAAATAAAGGATCATTTGGGAGAGTAGTTAGTGCATGTAATAGAAGCCCTTTGAAATGCAAATATCAAAATAACAATTGCTTTTTAACAACTCTTATCTTAAAAGATAAACATGCATATTGTGAATCACTTCCCTGGGTTAGTAGTATATGTATGTCCTCATCAAATATGATTTCAATGGGGATGTTTGTTGGTGGATACAAAATACGTTAAGTGAAAATGCAGTATTACCCTTATTATGAGGAGAAAGAACTTCGTTTACACTTTGAAATGGTTTTCTTTTGTGTTTTCTTGGTGTGGTTTTGCATTTGCTGTTCCAGGTCAGCACTTGAAGAGGCATATGATGGAGACATGGTCTTTGCGGATTCGTTGGAAGCATTTGGTAGCGGGAAGGATGACGCTCTTAGTGTCTCTGTGGGAGGTACTGTCATTAGCCTCGAGTGAGGACATGTTCAAGTTTAGATTATTGTGTTTAAATTTTAAATTTATAAGATTTCTTAACAAATGGATTTCTTCATTCCAGTTAAATTAAATGACTGCTCATGCATATTTATGCTACAAAACTGGTGCTTTTATATTTTTCCAATGTTTCCTTCAACCTCTTTCTTGTTGTGTTCTTCCTATGAGGCAGGACCTGTTATGTCTAAGTTTACCACTGCAATTCGTGAACTTGGTACTTACAAGGAGCCTCTCCGTTCTCAGGTTTCGTTAAACTTTGAGATGGTTCCTCATCTCCTTTTAAATGCTGATAATAGTATGTAAAGTTGTATACATGTTGCAGTTGGAGCATATGTTTGCTAATCTACTAACCCAGTTCATGAACATGGACTTGCAAGTAGTGAGGTCACTGGTTTTACTCCAGTTTAGATGATTTTGATTTCAAAAAGAAAAAAATATGTTTCTACTTTATCAAAAAATCACCTAAAATGGAAGAAAATATTTGGGTCATCATTACTGATGTTTAATTTAGATAATGATGCTTTGTCCATGAAAATAATATCCCTTTTCTGGCTTGTTTCTTTTTGCAGGATGCTCGTAGATGCTTTGACAAAGCTTCACTTGAGTACGATCTGGTCAGACTTATATCTATTGTATAAGAAAAACTTGAACGCCAATTGTTTTTTAACTTGAAAGAATTAGGTTCTTGGAAACATGATCTCATGGTCTAAAAATTTAATTAAGCTATTATCTAGGGCTCTGTCTTAAACCATATGTTATTTTTTCAAGTAGGCATGGGAGAAGTTCATGTCTTTAAAGAAGGGGACACGGCTAGAGATTATTGGCTCTCTTGAAGAGGCAAGATACCTTTCCTAAGCTGTTTTACCATGAATGTTTCTAGTATCAATATTTTTGTTTCTTCAATATTAATAATTACTATGCTAGTCTTGCAATCATTACGTTGTTTCTTCCATACTTGACAAAATTTAAGTTCCCCGTGCAGGAAATGAGCAATTCTAAGTCTTCATTTGAGAGATGCCGTTTCAATCTAGTGCGTATACTTTTCTGCTTTTCTTTCTTACTAAAAACTGAATCCCTTTTCAACTGGCCATTTTGATACTAAGGAATTCAGGTAAATGCCCTTGCCAATGTTGAAGCAAGGAAAGCATTTGCTTTCTTGGAGTCTATTAGTGCAGCTATGGATGCCCACCTTAGATATTTCAAGCAGGTACATGGCAGTAGTAGATTTTTCAATTGAAAATTTTTCTATGATGTGGTCAAATATTGCACGTTCTATCTTCGGATGTACATATTACTTTACAGGGATATGAATTGTTGAGTCAGATGGAGCCATTTGTTCATGAGGTGAAACTTACATCCTTGCCCTTGAATTATATGTAACATTTCTTTTCTGTCCAAAGGTTCAAATTTTAGGTTTGTATATAAGATCAGGTTTTGACATTTGTTCATCAATCAAGAGAAATGGCCAACAATGAACAAGATAAGCTTGCACAGAGAATTCAGGAGTTTAGGACCCAGGCAGAACTAGATAATTTGAGGAATTCTAGTAATATGGAAACTTCAACTAGCAGTGACAACTTTCATGGAGTTGGTATGAGTTCCTATAAAGAAATTGAAGCACTGATGCAGTCCACAGCAAATGGAAAGGTATGACCTTGGGTGGCAATATAAACCATTAACGGCTGCTTATGTTTGGCTTTATTATTTTGTCATTGCAAAATATTTTAGTATCTTTCATTTTCTTTCGAATTTGAACAGGATAGGATATTTTTGGTAACGATTATTGAAAAGAATCAATCTTCATAGTAATCTACAGGAATGAGAAAAAAATTTAGTATTTAGATTGCCTGGTTACCTTTAGCTGAAGCCTTCTGTTTTCTTGTGTGCTATGTTGAAACAATCAAGCAAGGTTATCTTCTTAAGAGATCATCAAGTTTAGGAGGGGACTGGAAAAGGAGGTTTTTTGTGCTTGACAGTCATCGAACGCTCTACCACTACCGGACAAAGTGGAGCAAGAATCCAATAAGCTCTTTATAATTTTACTTTGCCCAAAAACTTATGAAACTACATTGCTTAGCAGATTACTGTTGTTTTCTTCAACAGGCAGCTAATTCTCATCAATCATCAGGTATGTCAGAACATGGTGGGGTTTTTGGCAGATTCAAATTCACCCAACACTGGGTAGCATCTCAGGATGAAGAAAACCTTGGTTGTCGGACTGTTTATCTGTGGACATCTATCATTAAGATGGATGCAGAGCAATCTGATCATCTTTGCAGGTCTCTACAGAACTTTTTTGTTTTGTTTCTTCTGGAAATGTGGGACAATATAATAATCCTGCTGCTTTTAACAGGCAGAAAATGGAGCTGATCATAAAGATTGGGTTGATTATATTAGAGGAGTCACTGCTTCACTTCTGAATTCTCCTTTTCATGAGCAGGTAATGGTCATGGAAGCACTGAATTTTATTCTAAAGTTCCTGCTAATTTGTGTAATGACGGGCACTTATTTACTGTATTACTTAAATCATATTCTTTGTGACTGTTTTACATATGTGTCACTAAGAGATGAAAAAACTGATTATTAAGGATTCAATGCATGTTAAATAGGTTCCCTTTCAAAGACAGGATACGAACAACTTAGTTGAAAGTGAACCTGAATATTTATTTACAAGCGGTGATACAGATGAGGCATTAGAAGGGGATATAATAAGCAAGGGCCATTATAACGTGTGTACAATTCTTAGGAGAATTCCTGGTAATAACAAATGTGCTGAATGTGATGCTCTTGAACCTGAATGAGCATCATTAAATCTTGGAATTTTGTTGTGAATTGAATGCTCAAGGGTGCATTCGAATCTCGGTGTTCATATTTCAAAAGTGAGAAATTAGAGTGCAAACAAAGTATCCATTATCTATCTTATGTAGGACTCTGTGCTAGTTTTAAGTCAACCTAAGCTAATATATATGTGCTGGTGACATCACTCACACTTGATGTTAGAGTTTGGGAACCCACCATCTTGGACTTGTTTCATGCTCTGAGTAATACTTTTTGCAATTCTGTATGGGAAGAAGTTCTTCAAATCCAAGATGTGAGGTATTGCATGATGGACTTCTTATTAAAATAAATATCATGGAATTAGCCCTTGGAGAAGTATTCTATTGTAGAATATAATTGGCTTTTATGGTTGAATGTGTCTTCTATGTTTTCCCCTTAGAGAGTTTATTGTTGACAAAATTCTCTTAGAATTTCACGTCGCCATGAAATGTAAATGACAAAAATATTTCATTTCATGGTGGCTTATTTTATTGTCTCAATTTTACAGTGGAGTTTCTACCATCGGGGTTAAGAAACCTACCCCGAAAGATAATATTTCAATCAAGGACATGTACATTCAGTTTAAGATAATCAATTGGGTTGATATAGTATTCAATGAGAGCCTGTTTGGTTGACATAAAAATAGTGTAAATGAATAAATAATTTTAAAGGAAATAAAAATGAAATGACATGAAAATTCTAAATATTTCTTTACATATTTGGATAATATGAAAATGAAATATTTCTTTTCCATGTTTGTCTCCCAAAATTTCCACCAATTTCTTTTGTTTTTCACAAGAAAAATTACTTTTTAAAAATTTTTCATAGACCTCTTTTGACTGAATATAAAATTTTTTCAACTAAATTTCTGGACAACTAAATATAAGGAAATTTTTTATCTTCAAATTTTACATTTCTATCATATGATTTCAAGACAACCAAAAAGACCCTAAGTTTGTCTTACTGGGAAGGATACACTGTTTTTTCTGAGATAGAGACACCTTTTTCATGATACTTAACTATAATCTCCTATTTGGAAAATTGAACAGTATGTCAAAAAGATGCTCATTGTGAAGCCTCCATCTGCATCTGAACCTTCTCTGGCAGCTTCTATTTGGCAAGCTGTGGAGAGCAGTGACATTAAGAGAGCATACAAGCTCCTTGTGACATCTGATTATGATTCCAATACGACTTATGATGACTTGGGAGTTGGTGATACCTATCATTCATGTGACGTACAGGACAGAATGAATAATATAAGTATTGATAAACCCCACGATCCACAGGCTTGTCATTTGATAGAATCAGGCAATGCTGCTTCTTGTCTTCAAGGTTGTTCCCTATTGCATCTTGCATGCCATGGGGAGGATCTTGCTATGATGGAGCTTCTTTTACAATTTGGTGCAGATATTAATCGGCGCGATTTCCATGGAAGAACCCCTCTTCATCATTGTGTTGCCATGGGAAATGATTCATATGCTAAATATCTACTTAGAAGGTGACGTACTTGTTCTAGGCACCCAGTCTGACAATGCCAAATATTTATATGCTGAGTATGATCAGAATTGTTATTTTGTCACCCCTGATTTTGTTGTTTAGCTGATTTACCGGTCAGATATCCATTTATATTAGGTACAACGTTTATACTTCGTTTGGATTAATAGTTGTTCCAATCCTATTATAAACCTTCTCACATAATGATATTATTAGTCTTATGTATTAAAAGATTCATGATGGTTTGATTAGATACATACCCATCTGGCTTCATAATCTGCTTTCCTAATCTCTTATGTTCTCAACCTGATGATGTTCCGTATATACTTTGATGACACCCAGGGGAGCACGGCCGATGATTAGAGATGGAGGTGGCCAGACTGCATTGGAAAGAAGAATGGAGCAAATGGGTGCAATAACTGATGAGCAGTTATTTCTTTTACTCGCAAGTGGTGAATGACTGAGGGACTGCATGTAAGTTGCTACTTTTTTTAATTTTCAGCTCTTTCTGTTGTAGATAAAATTATGGATATAGGGAACTCCACAAAAGAAAGATGACACATTTGAGTGACGATGCTAATGTGTATCCAATAAGTTGAAGATATATTTGTAATCGGATAGCTGCCTGCCCAGTTTATAAACAATTCAATTTTAGTGTTCTAAAGATTTCTCAGTTCTGCAGTTAGCACATAGCTAGCGACTTCCGCTAAACATAGAGGTTTTCGGGAACCTCGTACAGCTCTTTTAGATCACCTGGTTCTTGTCATAGAATTCATTCTTCTCTTTTATATTGGATAAAAAAATTGAATTGATGATGTTTCTGCCGCTTGAAGTATTTGATTATGTTTTTGCAAATTATTCATTCCTTGTTATGATTAACTGTTTCTTAGCTGTATTTCTTAATATATCATTGATTATCATCCAGGTGGGTTCTTGACTTTCTAATGAGCTGAATTAGCTGAGCAGCCTGAGCTTTCTTGCCAAATAGCAAGTCCCTTCTTGCAAAAGAAGGGAGCATATGATCATAAAAGCCTTGTAGATCTGGCAAACAGCAAACTTGTTTCCATTCATTTGTATGTGGATTATGTGGTTTAAAGTGCTTCCTGCAGTTAATTAAAAATATTCATTAGTATGTTATGTATGTAGTCTAAGGGCCTTCTTGCAGTTGTTTTTTTTTATATTAATGTTGTTATTGTGTTTTATTCATTGACAAACAATGTAGTTTTTATGATTGATTTAATGGGAGAAACAATTGCTGAAAGTTACAAGAAATGTCAAGATGAAGCCGGTGAGCTACTACAGTAAACAAAAATGAACCAAAAATCTCATTTTGACAATGCTGAAATAACTAACATTTATAGAGTAATTTAAGAACTATCAGCTCTAATGGACTCTTCTCTCAATTACAAGAAGCTCCAAATTCCCAAACTCTATACTTGTATGCTTCATCAAAAAGGTCAAGGCCAGTTTCATGACCAGTGTTGAAAGATTGAATATTTGTGAAGAACTCTAGAAAACAAGTAAAATCAGGCCATGTTGGAGTCTGGTTCAATCAATTGCAGATCTCACCCCTCCACGGACCAACATTTGAGCATAGAATTAAGCATGCTCCTGCCAACCAAGATGTGAATGAGCTGCTCAATTTTGTCTTCTTAAAAGAAGCACAAACAGCAAGAAAAGAAAAGACAACTAAAAACCCATTTTAAAGCAGCAAAAATGAAGCACCTTCAAAGCAACTATAACCGCGACAACTCCTTGTTCTCAGGATTCATGGAATTTTTTTCCTGCAACTGGGTGAAACAGAGGGAACAACTTTTGGTACAAATTTTGCAACTGTAAAGAACATGATAAGCACTGTTTCAGAGCTTATAACATGAAGATCAATACCCTTTCACAACATAACATGGTAAATTTATTTGATTTATTGATGTATAAAAACTAGATATATTAATGCAAGATACCAGTTGGAAGCATTCTTTGACTATCTAAATTTAACCGAGTCATAAATGCTTTGACAGCAAGATGAAATACCTAAGTTTTCAGAATGTCTCACATCATCAATCAGCAAAACTCTGTAACTGTCTCCACTGCTAGCTCCTCTTCTATCTCTCACGGACCCAATATCTCCTCCTGTAAATAACAGAAAATTGTGTCAAAGATACAGAACATACATCTTTTGCAACCAGTCAGACCTCAATTACTGTAGACATCAAGATTATTATCCATGCAAGTGAATCCAGTGAGAGTTAGCAAGACTCAGCTACAATGATGTGCTAAACCATTGAGTCTTCAAAGTGTAGGATATGGGTACATAAAAGTTCATCAAGCAACGTCAAGCCTACTTACTATGCAAGTGCAGCCAATGAGTTCTCAGCAAATTCCTCTAATGATTTAGTCGACCATTGAAAACAACTACACTCGATCTCCAACGTAATTTTGCAAGAGCTAGGATATCCAATATTCATCCAAACAAATTAAATATTGTGGGATTTATATAGCAGATGGAAAGAGTGAATCCCACAAAAGCAATTCAACAACAAACAAATAAAACATCAATTGAACATACATAAGGAGAAGAACCTATTGACCAGATGAAAACAATCTGAAAGCAAACATTTTTAATCAGATGGAAGATGATTTGAACCACAACAATGTAATCAACCACCAATAGAAGTCCATTGAACCACTAAAATAATAGTCAAGTACTGCACTAAACTCTAAGATTTTTTTCAAAGGAAAAATGAAAAAATTACTCTGGCTTCTTCTAAGAAACCAAGCTAACATTTTTTATTTGAGTGCTAATCTACCGTAAACTCTAATATGGTTACAATGTCTTATCAACTTTAAATAAATCACCCACCCATTAAATACCCTTATGACAATTTTATTATTTCAAGAATAAATAAGTAATTTTATTCAAACTTTTCTAATTATTCTTTTGTTTTGACCTTCCAACTGAGTATTTTTTTTCAACATTTCTTCATATAAAATTAAAATCATATCAATTTACCAATATTAGAATAGGTGTGAAGAATATACTTTGAATCTTAAAAAGAGCGCCTAAAAAGTTTGTCAAAATACTTTGAATTCAAGTTTGTAAAATAAAAAATAAAAAACTCTTGCATGCAAAAGCAGTAAAGGTGATTTGGATTTCCATTTTCAACATTTTCTCTGTTTCTACCCGATTAATTAATATAATAATACATTTCCGTTCCAAAGCAGCAAACATCATAACCATTGTCCACGTTATAACCAGGGCATGGACAGTCCAAAGCTAAAATATTACAAGAGAAGGAATCTAATAATAGTTTCTTTTGATTGCATCCACCCACCAACTACAGATTGTCCAAATATCATGTGCAACAATTTATAAACTTCTATATAAGTATATACATGTACTGCTTGGTAGAAGCTACCCCAACATGACCCTAGCAACATTTTAACGCCGCTGACTTTGGTTGAAGTCCTTTTCACTTCTCTCTTTCGTAGCCATAGCAGAAGAGTGTTCACCTCCAAAGTGGTGAAGTTCATTAAGATATGAAAATGCTAACCCAAAATGAGCCATCTTCCTGAACCATCCATGCACCTCTGTTTCTACAATTGTGAATGATGAATTGTGTGAAATTGAGCATCTAGATATCAAACCAGCCAAGACAAATTGATACAAGATTACCTCCAAATTCGAAAATAGGCATTTTTCCAGAATGATTATAATTTACTTGCTCAAATCTTCAAAAGAGGGAGGAGGTATGACTTGAAGTCT
>JAURVB010000720.1:0-99766 GCA_033002965.1 Piper betle
GTAGGCAGTGGAGTTTGTCATTGACCTAGCAGCTGGAGTAACACCAATTTCTAAACCATCATACCACATGGCTCCAGCAGAGCACAAAGAATTAAAGAGTCAACTAGAAGAGTTGTTACAGGCAAGCTTCATCTGGCCAAGTACTTCACCTTGGGGAGCCCTGTTCTTTTTGTGAAGAAGAAGGATGGATCACTTCGGCTGTGTATTGACTATAGCCAAATCAATCAAGTGACAATCAAGAAATGGTATCCCTTACCGAGGATTGATGATTTGTTTGACCAGCTAAGAACAGCCAGAATATTTTCCAAGAAAGGCTTGCTGTCTGGTTATCACCAATTGCATGTAAAGGAGTCAGACATACAGAAAACGGCCTTCCGAACTCGATATGGATATTATGAGTTTTTAGTCACGCCTTTTTGTGTAACAAACGCACCAGCGACCATTATGTCACTCATGAACACGGACCTCTATGAATATTTGGACAAGTTTATCATTGTGTTTGTGGACAATATTCTGGTCTATTCAAGTAATGAAGAAGAGCATGTGAAGCACATATTCATTACCTTTCAAGTGTTGAGGGAGAATCAGCTGTTCGCCAAGCTCTCAAAGTGCGACTTCTGGCTGAAGGAGGGAAATTTCCTGTAACGACCTGCCATCTTTCACAATATTGCGAGCCTAGCTGGCTAGGTGTTACTCAAAATTATACCAAACTAACCTTGTAACGACCCGCCCTAACCGGTCTCGGCGTTACTTATATGTTACATGATTTCTATTAAAACCATAAGTATGACTCATTCAAAGTAAATTATGGTTAGTCAAGACATAATAATAATAGTTCCACAGTCTTGTATCGTTTCCCACAGCCACATGCATAACACAAGAAAATAAAAGGAAGTCCAATTTATTATCCATTCTCCTACCCTGAGTTCATAAAAGAACCACCAACCATACTTTCATTATTCCTTAAGTAAGCTGAAATCAAACAATCTTGATTAGCCCACATACCCATGTCGGGATCCAGCTCAATGTAGTTCTATAGGCTCTCAGGTCATTCTGAGATTAAAAGTTTGTCTCCCAGTACATTCTGAGATTAGGTGGTCTCCTAGGTCATTCTGAGATTAATCATTATTGGCTGTCAGGTCCATTCTGACATGTTCATTATTGGCTGTCAGGTCCATTCTGACATGTCCATTATTGGTTGTCAGGTCCATTCTGACATATCCATTATTGGCTATCAGGTCCATTCTGACATGTCCATTATTGACTGTTAGGTTCATTCTGACATGTCCATTATTGGCTGTCAGGTCTATTCTGACATATCCATTATTGGCTATCAGGTCCATTCTGACATATCCATTATTGGCTGTCAGGTCCATTCTGACATATCCATTATTGGTTGTCAGGTCCATTCTGACATGTCCATTAACAAAACAACTAAGCAATTCAAAGAATCCCAACAATTCCTGCCAATCGAAGGATGAAGCAAAGCAACACACCCACAACAAAACAAACACCTGACCCCAAAGACTCGCAGTAGTTCATACCAAGCAGTCGACAAGAACCCCATGCATAAGACGCTAGGGATCTAGCAACTTAGCGGGGCATCTCCAACAAACCTTGCACGCAAGAATCCTAATGGAAACAAATAAGATGAGGGACAAAAAACTCACACATAAATGGGGAGGTCACCTAGGACGGAGAGGAGGCAAGAAGAATTTGACGACTAGGAAAAAGTTTTTCCCCCCCCTCAACCATCCCCTCCTCCTGGATATATATACACTTCAACCATTCCCTCCATTAAATTCTCATACCCCATCATCCATAGGTATTTCCTAGGTTCAACGAGCCCCTTCATTAAATTCTCACACCCCTTCATCCATTCATGAATAGGTATTTTCTAGGTGACCTTAAGTCGAACCATGACCGGTCGACTTGATAACCAACCACATTGGTTCATCGACATTTATTTCATAATATTTAGGTTCGAGTCTTGTAATAAAAATCATGGTTTTTACATTTCCTTGGTCATATAATCTCAAAGGCCAGAGTTGCAGTGGATCCATCGAAAGTGAAAGCAGTCACTGATTGGCCACAACCCAAGTTAGTCACTGTCATGAGAAGTTTTCTGGGTTTAGTGGGTTACTACAGGAAATTCATTAAAGGCTTCTCCTTAGTGGCATCGCCAATGACCAAACTCACAAGTAAGAGCGTCAAGTTCGAATGGAGTAGTAAGTGTGAGGAAAGTTTCCGGTCTCTGAAGAAGAGTCTAACAACTGCACCACTCTTAACACTGCCAAATGGTAATAAAGGATTCGTAGTCTTTAGTGATGCATCCCTGTTGGGTTTAGGATGTGTCCTTATGCAGGAAGGTAAAGTGGTGGCCTATGCCTCTCATCAATTAAAAATTCATGAGCAAAATTATGAAACCCATGACTTGCAACTGGCAGCAGTAGTTTTTGCACTGAAGCTTTGGAGACACTACTTGTATGGAGCCCAATTCGAAGTCTTCACTGACCATCAGAGTTTGAAGTATTTCTTCACCCAAAAGGACCTTAACCTTCGACAGAGGCGGTGGATAGAATATTTGAAGGATTATGACTTCCAAATCTTATATCAGCCAGGGAAAGCGAATGTGGTAGCCGACGCATTGAGTCGGAAGGACAAGGTGGACAAAGGTCAGTAGCTGTGAGATCCCTCAACTTAGTCCCACATCTAATACCTACTGGGAGAAGATCCTATTTATAAGTGGGAATGGATTAGAGATCTTTAACTTCTGGGGTACCCATTTTAAAGAGATGACTTAGCCCATTACGTTGCACTTTGGGTTGGGTCGTCACAAATGGTATCAACAGCAAGGTTTATTTTAGTATGCTCTGTGGTTGCGGCTTACGCTGATCTTCCACATCAGAAAAAATTTCCTTGAGCTAGTTGGTATTCCGCATTAACAACCCAAAAGAATCCACATCGAAGGTCACAGCTTCATCTTCAATTTTGGCAAGAACTACTGTGACAAATGTAAGATTCGCAGTGGAGATTTTTGATGGTACTGGTCATTTTGGCATGTGGCAAAGTGAGGTTCTGGATGCCCTTTTTCAACAGGGTCTAGACATTGCCATTGAAGAAGAGAAACCGGATGATGTTGAGGAGAAAGAATGGAAGACCATAAATAGATTGGCATGTGGTACCATTAGAACGTGTCTTTCTAGAGAGCAGATGTATGCATTTTCTAAAGAAACTTCTGCAAGTAAATTATGGAAGGCACCGGAGGAGAAATTCTTGAAGAAAAGTAGTCAAAACAAGCTCTACATGAAAAAGAGATTGTTTCACTTCAATTATGTTCCTGGTACCTCTCTGAATGATCATATTACTAGCTTCAATCAGCTAGTAACTGATCTGGTGAATATGGATGTGACTTTTGAAGATGAAGATTTGGCTCTGATGTTGTTGGGTTCACTTCCTCATGAATTTGAGTTTCTTGAAACTACTCTACTTCATGGGAAGGTTGCTGTGTCTCTCAGTGAAGTAACTGCTGCCTTGTATTCTTATGAATTAAGAAAGAAAGAGAAGCAAGAAAATACAAGTGCAGAAGTAGAAGCTCTTGTTGTGGAGAGAGGCCGGTCACGGGCCAGAAAGGTCGTGGGCTGGGGCTAGCAACGGGCCAAGAATAGGCATTTCAGGGACGAAATTCCCTAAGGTGGGTGGATTGTGAGATCCCTCAACTTAGTCCCACATCTAATACCTACTGGGAGAAATCCTGTTTATAAGTGGGAATGGACTAGAGATCTTTAACTTCCGGGGTACCCATTTTAAAGAAATGACTTAGCCCATTACGTTGCACTTTGGGCTGGGTCATTACAAATGGTATCAGAGCTGACCTGGTTCCGTGTTAGATGGTGGGATGGACTAGGAATGTTGGCTAGGCTGCCGGTCACGGGCCAGAAAGGACGTGGGCTGGGGCTAGCAACGGGCCAAGAATAGGCATTTCGGGGACAAAATTTCCTAAGGTGGGTGGATTGTGAGATCCTCAACTTA
This sequence comes from Piper betle, assembly GCA_033002965.1. Taxonomy (NCBI): domain Eukaryota; kingdom Viridiplantae; phylum Streptophyta; class Magnoliopsida; order Piperales; family Piperaceae; genus Piper; species Piper betle. Next base: position 4,033 of record JAURVB010000720.1, read on the forward strand.
GTCCCACATCTAATACCTACTGGGAGAAGATCCTGTTTATAAGTGGGAATGGACTATAGATCTTTAACTTTCAGGGTACCTATTTTAAAGAGATGACTTAGCCCATTACGTTGCACTTTGGGCTGGGTCGTCACAAATGGTATCAGAGCCGACCTGGTTCCGTGTTAGATGGTGGGATGGACTAGGGATGTTGGCTAGGCTGCCGGTCACGGGCCAGAAAGGACGTGAGTTGGGGCTAGCAACGGGCCAAGAATTGGCATTTCGAGGACGAAATTTCCTAAGGTGGGTGGATTGTGCAGATCCTCTCAACTTAGTCCCACATCTAATACCTACTGGGAGAAGATCCTGTTTATAAGTGGGAATGGATTAGAGATCTTTAACTTTCTGGGGTACCCATTTTAAAGAGATGACTTAGACCATTACGTTGCACTTTGGGCTGGGTCGTCATAGTAGCTAACTAGACTTTGGGCCATGTCAGTAGAAGTGGTGGCTATCAATCCTGTGGAACAACTAACAGGGTTACTAGAAAATCTGGTTATTTCCAATGATTTGGTTGATCGGGTTAAGCTAACACAAATGGGTGATGAGGTGCTAAATGAAATGTTGGACAAGACTCCTGACATTGTAGCTAATTCCAATAGTGTGATTAGATTTACAGGAAGGTTGTGTGTACCCAAGGATGATGCACTAAGGCGAAATATCTTTGAAGAGGCTCATCGCTCGAAGTTCTCGATACACCCTGGAGTTACTAAAATGTATCAGGATTTAAAGAGAATCTACTACCTGTGGGACTATTACAACCTTTAGAAATACCAACCTGGAAAAGGGCGTGTGTCACATGCGACTTTATTGCAAAGCTCCCAAGGACTCAGAAGAAGCACAACTCCATATGGGTATTGTGGACCGTCTGACCAAGGCAGCTCATTTCATCCCCACAAAATCAAGAAGGACGGCGGAATACCTAGAAGAATTGTGTGTCAATAACTTTGTCAGACTGCATGGGATTCCAAAATTGATAGTCTCTAACAGAGATCCCCTATTCACTTCATATTTCTAGGAAGCTTTCCAAAAGCTATGGGGACCCAAATTAAGCTAAGTACAGCACATCATCCTCAAATTGATGGTTAAGTGAGAGGACCATTCAAACTTTGTAGGATTTGTTAAGAGCTTGCATTCTTGAGTAGGAAGGAGATTGGGAGAAACACTTAGCCTTGGCTGAATTCACCTATAATAACTCTTACCAGGCCAATATAAGGATAGCACCATTTGAAGCCTTATACGGTAGGCCCTGCTGATCATTATCATGCTGGTTGGAGTATACCGAAGTGGTTATTGTCGGGCCAGAGATGGTGAGGGAAGCAACTGAAAAGGTGAAACTCATTCAGCAAAGGCTTAAGGCAGCGCAGGATCGACAAAAGAGTTATGCTGATACTCGAAGGAAGGACCTAGAGTTCCAAGTTGGGGAGTTTGTGTACCTAAAGACATCTCCTAGGAAGGGGGTGATCAGATTTAAAACATCAAAAAAGTTGAAACCAAGATTCATAGGACCGTTCCCAATTCTGGATTGAGTTGGAAATTGTGCATATAGATTAGCATTTCCACCAAGCCTAGCTGGAGTACACAATGTTTTCCATGTGTCATTGGTAAAGAAATGTGTATAAGACGAAGATCGTATAATCACAACTTTTATAGACTTTGAATTACAACCAAATTTAACATATGAGGAAATCCCTTGGGTAAAGGTATTGTGGAGAAATCAAGGATTAGAGGAAGCTACCTGGGAGACTGAGCAAGAGATGGCAAAGAAATACCCAAGCCTATTTGTGGCATAAGATTCTTATGATTGTAGTAGCATGCACCTGATACCGAATAAATAATTAATTCTTAGTTTCTGTTGGCTGTTTAATCACTAATGCGGAATTGCCTCCGCAGGTTAGCATCTAGAACTAAAGACTAAGAGACGACTGGGTGGTTCTTCTACCAACTCAGGTGGTGAACTGATAATAAGCAGACTTCTCTTTTACTTTTCTTGTGTTATAAATGTGGCTATGGGAAAAGGTCCAAGACTGTGGGATGATTATTTCATACATTGTCATTTGAAACATAAGTTCTTTTGAGTTAGAAATGCTAGACTTATTTGCTTTCATATTATTCACATAACCTTTTAAGTAACACCCGGTCCAGTTAGGACTGGTCGTTATAGGGTTATTTTTGTTAAATTTTGAGTAACACCTGGCCAACAAGGCCCACAATATCGTGAAGCATGGCGGGTCGTTACAACTAACGCAGAATCGCCTTCGCAAGTATGAGCATGGAAGGATGGGTAGAGTTAGGATAGCTCGAGGACGCTGTTATTAGACTATTCTTTTTTGTAGATTGTTTGCATTGCAGTAGGAATTTGGTTCGGTTCATTGGGCTTAGATTATTTTGAGCATTTATTTATTATATTTTTGTCATGTATTTTAAAATCTGGACAATTAATAGAAAACATAATTTATGAAACACTTCGTTTCATGTAGTAACACTTGGCTAGTAGCTCGAAACATGTGGGTCGTTATAGTAACACCCAATTCGGTTCACCAGCAAACCGGATCGAAAATGCTACAGGAGACTAAACCGTTTGTTAATCTACTTAATTTAGTTAAGCCAACCCAGATCTGTAAAGACCCGGAATATATATATATATATATATATAACAATAATAATAAAAAATAACGTTCGACGCGGTGGGATCGAACGTGGAAAAAATTCGTTAGCTGGTTAAGTATGAATTACCCGGTTAATTGAAAAGTAATTTCTAACCGGACGATTCTAGTTGAATCGGTCGAGTCGACCACATTACTTATCCATTTAACCATTTAAGTGAACTAAACCATGTACCCATTTAAGAGGTTAAGTGAAATGGTTAAGTGAACCGTGTTGATTACCCAATTACCCGGTTAAAGGAATTACGGTGGAAGGGTGTTTCCACATACCCTAGCCGTCATCTTATTCTTGATAAAAGGAGAAGGGGAGGGCGTCATCTACATCTTTTTCCTCCTTGGACAGACGCTGGTTTTCCTCCTTCGCTCGGGTAATTTCTTTTCCTTTCTTTTTCTTCTATTGCATGCATACACATGTTGCATAAATCATAAACATGATAAACATAAGAATCAAATGAGAAATCAACAAGGGAAGAAGAAAACCAGGAGGACGTCTTGCTGTTTTTGCAGCAGCAACAACACCATCTTCCATCCTTGTGAGTTGGGTTGACGTGCTGGAAGTAGGGAGTGCTCCCAGCGGTGCGGCTGGCCGGACGGAGTCACCTTGGGTGGCCGAGTCAGACCATCGGGGAGGGATGTAAATCAGGAACGTGAAGGGAGACTAGGTTGGTGTTGCCATGGGTGGTGTTGCTGGCCAGACGTGGATCCGCCATGGAAAGGGCAGACTGGTCGTCACTTGGGGTGGTGCTGGTCGTCACCTTGATGGGGCAGGACATGGTCGCCATGGCTGCTGGTCGACCACCATGAATGGTGAAATTAAGGTCCCCATGTAGGGTGTAGTCCGAGTTCCATGAGATAACAGCGGATAAAGATTGGATCTTTGGGGTTTTTTTCAATAGGATCAGTGGGGTAGGTAGAAGATGGGGTCTGAAATTGGGTGGAAGGAAAAGAAGACATGTTGGTCGGGTGCTGTTTATGTGGCTGACTAGAGTAGTCGCCATGGGTCTGGTCGGGTGCTGTTTATGTAGCCGACTAGGGAGACGCTGCCATGGGTCATGGGCTGATTATGTGACCGACATGGAGTCACCATGGTCAGGTCGGGGTTGCTGATTGGGTAGCCGGAAGAGGGTCGCCAAGGACTGGTTGAGGGTTGCCATGTGGTGGCCAAGTTGGAGACGCCATAGCAGCAAATGGAGGCCGCCACATTACTGGTTGGTCGCCATGCATGGTGAGAATACCGGCTTTCGCTGGTTGACTACAATAAAGCTGGGAGCTTTGGGGTCGTTACATGAATTGTTAAAGTAGAATGGCAACCAGGTAAGTATGGGGCATTTTAATAATTAAATTATCAATTAGATAATGGGGATTTGGATGGGGATAATTAATAATTAATTATCATTAGAATTGCTGAAAATTTAATAAGAAATGAAGACTAACATGAACTAATTACATCATTTAAAATTGATAGTATATCAGTCATGTAGTTGCATGTAGGTTCATGCAAAATAAAATTATACTAATGTATAATTTTATGCCCTCATTCAGATTATGGGTTAGCGGATCACAGTCAGACGAAATCACAAGTCAGGTACGTATAATAGGTAGAACATCGTACTTTCCTTGTTGGTAGCCTAGGTCGGCCTGAGCCCAGATTCGACCACCATGCACCGAGTGCAACCGGGGTCAAAGAATTGACTCAGTCCGACACGGGGTCGTATTATGTGCGTAAATTGTGTAATGCATCGACATTGTTTTGGAGTAGTGATAGTGTAACAACCCACCATTTTTCACAACATTGTGGGCCACTCGGCCAGGTGTTACTCACAATTAAGCAAATATGTCTAGCATTTTTATTTAACAAAACATATTAAGATCCCAAAGCCTTAGACCGTTTCCCAGTAGCCACACTTATTTATCAAATAAATAATAAAAAGTGTCCTCATATTTATTTTGCTCCATGCTCCGGTTGTCAATCACCTAATTTCGTATCTGCACACCTGCGGAGGTAATTCCGCGTTAGTGATTACAACACTAAGTAGTATAATAGATAAAACAAATCAAGTACATTCCATCATTTCCTTAAGTTTATTTTAATATGCGGTGGAGCGATTCCGCTATACTCCAAAACAATGCGGAGGAGGTATCCGCTGTGATCTGCACACCCCGGCCGTAGCCCTTTTGCAGGGAGGATACCACTACCGTCTCCTGTGCCAGTGCCTCGCACACCCTGGCCGTAGCCATTTTGTGGGGAAGCTATCACTGCACTCAGGTGATTGCTACACCCCGTTTGTGGCGAAGCTCTCACTACCAATTCTAGTGGCAGTGCCTCACACACCTAGCCGTAGCCTTTTTATGGGGAGGCTATCACTGCACTCAGGTGAATGCTATGCCCTGTTTGTGGGGAAGTTCTCACTGCTAATTCTAGTGTCAGTGCCTCCCACACCCCGGCCGTAGCCTTTTTATGGGGAGGCTATCACTGCACTCAGCTGAATGCTATGCCCCGTTTGTAGGGAAGCTCTCACTGCCAACTCTAGTGCCAGTGCCTCACACACCCGGCCGTAGCCTTTTTATGGGGAGGCTATCACTAGACTTCTGTGCCAATGCCTTGCACACCCCAGCCGTAGCCTTTTTTGGGGAGTCTATCATTGCACTCCAGTGCGATGGAGGAATCGTTGTGCCTCGCTCAACCTGGCCGTAGCCTTTTTATGGGGCGGCTATCACTACTCCAAAACAATATCGATGCATTACACAATTTACGCACATAATACAACCCCGTGTCGGACTGAGTCAATTCTTTGACCCCAGTTGCACTCGGTGCTTGGTGGTCGAATCTGGGCTCAGGCCGACCTAGGCTACCATCAAGGAAAGTACGATGTTTTACCTATTATACGTACCTGACTTGTGATTTCGTCTGATTGTGATCCGCTAACCCTAACATGAATGAGGGCATAAAATTATACATTAGTATAATTTTATTTTGCATGAACCTACATGCAACTACATGACTGATATACTATCAATCTTAAATGTTGTAATTAGTTCATGTTAGTCTTCATTTCTTATTAAATTATGAGCGATTCAAATGATAATTAATTATTAATTATCCCCATCCAAATCCCCATTATCTAATTGATAATTTAATTATTAAAATACCCCATACTTACCTGGTTGCCATTCTACTTTAACAATTCATGTAATGACACCAAAGCTCCCAGCTTAATTGTAGTCAACCAGCGAAAGCCAGTATTCTCACCATGCATGGCGTCTCCAACTTGGCCACCACATGGCAACCCTCAACCAGTCCTTGGCGACCCTCTTCCGTCTACCCAAGCAGCAACCCCGGCCTGACCGTGGTGACTCTTTGTCCGTCACATAATCAACCCATGACCCATGGCTGCGTCTCCCTAGTCGGCTACATAAACAGCACCCGGCCAGACCCATGGCGACTACTCTAGTCAGTCACATAAACAGCTCCAGACCAGACCCATGGCGACTACTCTAGTCAGTCATATAAACAGCACCCGACCAACATGTCTTCTTTTCCTTCCACCCAATTTCAGACCCCATCTTCTACCTACCCCACTGATCCTATTGAAAAAACCCCAAAGATCCAATCTTTATCCGCTGTTATCTCATGGAACTCAGACTAAACCCTACATGGGGACCTTAATTTCACCATTCATGGTGGTCGACCAGCAGCCATGGCGACCATGTCCTGCCCCATCAAGGTGACAACTAGCACCACCCCAAGTGACGTGCAGTCTGCCCTTTCCATGGTAAATCCACGTCTGGCCAGCAACACCACCCATGGCAACACCAACCTAGTCTCCCTTCACGTTCCTGATTTATGTCCCTACCCGATAGTCTGACTTGGCCACCCAAGGTGACTCCGTCCGGCCAGCCACACTGCTGGGAGCACTCCCTACTTCCAGCACGTCAACCCAACTCACAAGGATGGAAGATGGTGTTGTTGCTTCTGCAAAAACAGCAAGACATCATCCTGGTTTTATCATGTTTATGATTTATACAACATGTGTATGCATGCAATAGAAGAAAAAGAAAGGAAAATAAATTACCCGAGCGAAGGAGCAAAACCAGCGTCTGTCCAAGGAGGAAAAAGATGTAGATGACGCCCTCCCCTTCTCCCTTTCTCAAGAATAAGATGACGGCTAGGGTATGTGGAAACACCCTTCCACCGTAATTCCTTTAACCGGGTAATTGGGTAACCAACACGGTTCACTTAACGATTTCCCTTAAGCTCTTAAATGGGTACATGGTTTGGTTCACTTAAATGGTTGAATGGATAAGTAATGTGGTCGACTCGACCGATTCAACTAGAATCGTCCGGTTAGAAATTACTTTTCAATTAACCGGGTAATTCATACTTAACCAGCTAACAAATTTTTTTCCACGTTCGATCCTACCGCGATGAACGTTATTTTTATTATTATTGTTATATATATATATATATATATATATGTATATATATATATATATATATATATTCCGGTTCTTTACGGATAGCCGCCCCATAAAAAGGCTACGGCCGGGGTGAGCGAGGCACAACAATTCCTCCATCACACTGGAGTGCACGTGATAGCCTCCCCATAAAAAGGCTAAGGCCAGGGTGTGTGAGGCATTGGCACTAGAATTGGTAGTGAGAGCTTCCCCACAAATGGGGCGTAGCAATCACCTGAGTGCAGTGATAGCCTCCCCATAAAAAGGCTACGGCCGGGGTGTGTGAGGCACTGGCACTAGAGTTGGCAGTGAGGGCTTCCCCGCAAACGGGGCATAGCAATCACCTGAGTGCAGTGATAGCCTCCCCATAAAAAGGCTATGGCCGGGGTGTGCAAGGCACTGGCACAGGAGTGCAGTGATAGCCTCCCCATAAAAAGGCTACGGCCGGGGTGTGCGAGGCACTGGCACTAGAATTGGTAGTGAGAGCTACCCCACAAACGGGGCGTAGCAATCACCTGAGTGCAGTGATAGCTTCCCCACAAAAAGGCTACGGCCGGGGTGTGCGAGGCACTGGCACTGGAGACGGTAGTGGTAGCCTCCCCGCAAAAGGGCTACGGCCGGGGTGTGCGGATCGCAGCGGATACCTCCTCCGCAATGTTTTGGAGTATAGCAGAATCGCTCCACCGCGTATTAAAATAAACATAAGAAATTGGTGGAATGTACTTGATTTGTTTTATCGATTATACTACTTAGTGTTGTAATCACTAACACGGAATTGCCTCTGCAGGTGTGCAGATACAAAATTAGGTGATTGACAACCGTAGCATGGAGCAAAATAAATATGAGGACTCCTTTTATTATTTATTTGAGAAATAAGTGTGGCTACTGGGAAACGGTCTAAGACTGTGGGATCTTTATATGTTTTGTTAAATAAAAATGTTAGACATATTTGCTTAATTGTGAGTAACACCTGGCTAGCTAGGCCCACAATGTTGTGAAAAATGGCGGGTCGTTACAGGTGGTATCAGAGCCAAGTTTCCCAAAAGCTCACATCTTATAACTCAAGTACCTTGTTGAAAAGTCCAATATTTATCTTTCTCCAATGGGGTATTGTGAATACCCGGGAAATATATATATATATATATATATATATATATATATATATAATAGTAATAATAACGTTCGACGCGGAGGAATCGAACGTGGGGAAAAAATTACGTTACCTGGTTAGGTATGAATTACCCTGGTTAATTGAGAAGTAATTTCTAAACGGACGATTCTACTTGAATCGGTCAAGTCGACCACATTATTTATCCATCTAACCATTTAAGTGAATCATACCATGTACCCGTTTAAGAGGTAAAGTGAAATGGTTAAGTGAACCGTATTGATTACCCAATTACCCGATTAAAGGAATTGCGGTGAAAGGGTGTTTCCACAAACCCTAGCCGTCATTTCATTCTTTGTAAAAGGAGAAGGGGAGGGCGTCTTCTACATCTTTCTCCTCCTTGGACAGATGCTGGCTTTCCTCCTTCGCTCGGGTAATTCCTTTTCCTTTCTTTTTCTTTTGTTGCATGCATACACATGTTACATAAATCATAAACATGTTAAACATAAGAATCAAATGAGAAATCAACAAGGGAAGAAGAAAACCAGGAGGACGTCCTGCTGTTTTAGCAGCAGCAACAACACCATTCTCCATCCTTGTGAGTAGGGTTGACGTGCTGGAAGTAGGGAGTGTTCCCAGCGGTGTTGCTGGCCGGACGGAGTCGCCTTGGGTGGCCGAGTCAGACCGGCAGGGAGAGATGTAAATCAGGAAGTGTAGGGAGACCAGGTTGGTGTTGATTGGGTGGTGTTGCTGGCCAGACGTGGATCCGCCATGGAAAGGGCAGACTGGTCGTCACTTGGGGTGGTGCTGGTCGTCACCTTGATGGGGCAGGACATGGTCGCCATGGCTGCTGGTCGGCCACCATGAATGGTGAAATTAAGATCCCCATGGAGGGTGTAGTCCGAGTTCCATGAGACAGCAGCGGATAAAGGTTGGATCTTTGGTGTTTTTCCAATCAGATTAGTGGGGTAGATAGAAGATGGGGTCTGAGATTGGGTGGAGGGAAAAGAACATGGGCTGGTCGGGTGCTGTTTATGTGGCTGACTAGAATAGTCGCCATGGGTCTGGTCTGGGTTGCTGTTTGGGTGGCAGGATGGGGTCACCAAGGACTGGTTGAGGGTTGCCATGTGGTGGCCAATTTGGTGACCCCATAGCAGCAAATGGAGGCCGCCACATTACTGGTTGGTCGTCATGCATGGTGAAAATACCGGCTTTTGCTGGTTGATTACAATAAAGCTGGGAGCTTTGGGGTCGTTAAATGAATTGTTAAAGTTGTAACACCCCGTTTCGGCTCACCCATGAACCGACCCGGAAATGTCACTGGCGACCGAACCGTTCGTTAATCTACTAGATTCGGTTAAGCCGACCCGGATCTACTCTCGGCGTCTCAAGATGGAGATGCAAATATGAAATGCATGAATGGGAACAATTGGATTCTAACGGAGTCCTACATGCATGCCATGACGTGCAAGCAAAGACAAGACAAAATAATAAATGAGAAACCAAAAGAAAATATACACTATTTTATGAAAATACGGTAACACATAATAATCTACCATGACATTCAATCATTATCTCATTCGTTTTTACTTGAGCCGAGTCTGAACTCCAAGGCTCCCTACTCATTCATATTTATCAGTTTGTTTCATAACAAGTAATTCACTCAAGCAAACACATCAAAATTATCATTTACATAACAATAACACACCATCATTATACGTTACACGCGGCAGGTACATGTATGCGCGGTTCCGTGCTGCTCCTCCGCAGTCCCGACAGCTTTCATCGCTCGCATTCCTCACCTACATATATATAGAAAAACCGTCAGTAACGAGTGTTACCGGCCCGGAAAATAACTAATATCAATCTGGCACAGGAGAGCAAACTCTCCTGTTGAATCAAAACCATATACTTCCTCAAGAACTCTCATCAGGGCACATACGGGAGCCGTCGCCGTCGGGCCGTCGCCCTCGGGTCAACAGTGTCCCCCTTTCTTTCTCATTCTCATACCTTGGCCATTTCTCTATCGCTTCTCGCATCAAATTTCATTCCTTACCACCCTCTGCACCTTCCATATTACTCCTGGCCTTGAGCACAAAGGCCGAGCACTCTCAGGCAGTCACCTTCAGTACCCTTTGAACCACAAGTCTAGACATGCGCAGCATATGCAGCACCCATAAGCCTCCACACTTCTCCACGTTTTGATTGGAAAGGGCAGACTGGTCGTCACTTGGGGTGGTGCTGGTCATCACCTTGATGGGGCAGGACATAGTCACCATGGCTGCTGGTCGACCACCATGAATGGTGAAATTAAGGTCCCCATGTAGGGTGTAGTCCGAGTTCGATGAGATAACAACGGATAAAGATTGGATCTTTGGGGTTTTTTTCAATAGGATCAGTGGGGTAGGTAGAAGATGGGGTCTGAAATTGGGAAGAAGGAAAAGAAGACATGTTGGTCGGGTGCTGTTTATGTGGCTGACTAGAGTAGTCGCCATGGGTTTGGTCGGGTGCTGTTTATGTAGCCGACTAGGGAGACGCTGCCATGGGGCATGGGCTGATTATGTGACCGACATGGAGTCACCATGGTCAGGTCGGGGTTGCTGATTGGGTAGCCGGAAGAGGGTCACCAAGGACTGGTTGAGGGTTGCCATGTGGTGGCCGAGTTGGAGCGCCATAGCAGCAAATGGAGGCCGCCACGTTACGTGGTTGGTTGCCATGCATGGTGAGAATACCGGCTTTCGCTGGTTGACTACAATAAAGTTGGGAGCTTTGGGGTCGTTACATGAATTGTTAAAGTAGAATGGCAACCAGGTAAGTACGGGGCATTTTAATAATTAAATTATCAATTAGATAATGGGGATTTAGATGAGGATAATTAATAATTAATTATCATTAGAATTGCTGAAAATTTAAAAACAAATGAAGATTAACATGAACTAATTACATCATTTAAAATTGATAGTATTTCAGTCATGTAGTTGCATGTAGGTTCATGCAAAATAAAATTATACTAATGCATCGACATTGTTTTGGAGTAGTGATAGCCGCCCCACAAAAAGGCTATGGCCGGGGTGAGCGAGGCACACCGATTCCTCCATTGCACTGGAGTGCAGTGATAGCCTCCCCATAAAAAGGCTACGGCCGGGGTGTGTGAGGCACTGGCACTAGAGTTGGCAGTGAGAGCTTCCCCACAAACGGGGCGTAGCAATCACCTGAGTGCAGTGATAGCCTCCCCATAAAAGCCTACGGCCAGGGTGTGCGAGGCACTGGCAGTGATAGCAATCACCTGTGTGCAAGGCACTGGCACAGGAGTGCAGTGATAGCCTCCCCATAAAAAGGCTACGGCCGGGGTGTGCGAGGCACTGGCACTAGAATTGGTGGTGAGAGCTTCCCACAAACGGGGCGTAACAATCACCTAAGTGCAGTGATAGCTTCCCCACAAAAAGGCTACGGCCAGGGTGTGCGAGGCACTGGCACTGGAGACGGTAGTGGTAGCCTCCCCGCAAAAGGGCTACGGCCGAGGTGTGCGGATCACAGCGGATACCTCCTCCGCAATGTTTTGGAGTATAGCGGTATCGCTCCACCGCATATTAAAATAAACATAAGGAAATGGTGGAATGTACTTGATTTGTTTTATCTATTATACTACTTAGTGTTGTAATCAGTAATGCGGAATTGCCTCCGCAGGTGTGCAGATACGAAATTAGGTGATTGACAACCGGAGCATGGAGCAAAATAAATATGAGGACTCCTTTTATTATTTATTTGAGAAATAAGTGTGGCTACTGGGAAACGGTCTAAGACTGTGGGATCATTATTTGTTTTGTTGAATAAAAATGTTAGACATATTTGCTTAATTGTGAGTAACACCTAGCTAGCTAGGCCCACAATGTTGTGAAAAATGGCGGGTCGTTACATGATCTACCCTCAGCGTCTCAAGATGGTGCTACAAACATTCAATGAATGGATGAGATATTAAAGTTCTAACATTGTTCTAGATGCATAATATGAAATACAATTCATATTCAAAACAACCCAAAACATTAAAAGTTTGAAAAACAAGATTTTTAAAACAAAACGGATAGAGTCTCTCTTCAAAGTGCAATAGGGACCACCTATAAACAACAAATATTATATATACATATATCATATATATATATATATATATATAATATTTAAAATATAATGCAATACCAAAACATTGTATTTTTATCCATTATTCACATCATAATCATTTTTATCTTGTTGAGTCGGGTCATGACCCCCTTAGGTCATCTTATTCATTTCTTTTCACATTAACCATCACACATACCATTCCATTAAATTCACACATCATTTCACACAATTAAACATCATAACATATCATTCACACCATTCACAATAGTTCATCACAGCACATTCTCACTCATTCTTAGTAGGTACATGTGTGCAAGTTGCATTGCTGCTCCTCCGCAATACGCAGTCCTGATAGCACTCATTCATTCAGGTTCTCACCTGTTACTTGTCAAGAAATAACTAATAGTCAAACTAATATAGGAGAGATGACTCTCGTATTAAATAAAATCCATAATATATCTCTTCATTAAAATCGCTCATAAGGGCACTAATCAAGAGCTATCATCCTTGTCTTGACAGCATCCCATTTTAACTGTCAGATGCCTCAACATTTTCAAACTATCACTCACATGGGAAAAATAATTATTTTAAGCACACTACATCCTCTGTATCACTCCTAGCCCTCTATGTCCACTTACTTGTTAGAACAGTATCAAGCCCTAGAGTGAGAAGTCAACCAGAAGAAAGTCCTAAACAGTATCAAACCCCAAAAAAATAATTAGGTTATTTTATTTAGGGTTTTATAAATCTTAAGAATGAACCATAAATAATATTTAATTAAATTAATTATTAAGAATCAATATCATAAATTATCAATTATAACCTTTAGAGTACCGGTACAATGATAATTATAGATAATTCCTCTAACTCAATTGTTAGTTCTTTTGACTTTTTATTATCACACAAATGGCTGATATAGTTATGCGTGATTACATTTTTTCTATAAATTTTAATGTAGTAACTTCTTAAATTTCACACATATTCTTCTATATAAAGGAGAATTTTGTTGATGGTAAATAAAACATCAACTTGATAGTTTGTGAGCACATTTGGCACATTTGGAAAGTTTCATTCATATTAGGACCACGTGTCATAGCTACTGGTGCCTCATCAAAATTTCAGGTCCGTATAAATACTTGAAATGTTATATATTCCTATTTGGGTGTCTTGGTTGGCCTGAGCCCACATTCGACCACCATGTACTGAGTGCAATCGGGGTCAAATAATTGGCTCAGTCCGACACAGGGCAAGACCCTTAAGATTCTTTGAAAGATTAAATACTTGCCCCTGTGCTAAAAGGCGTGACAGGGTGCAGTGGTGCAAGATGGATCATTATGCACTTGTGATACTGAGAGGGTGAGTCAATGGAAAATATCGATAACTATAGGCTAAGGGCCACGTAGAGTGTGTGAGCATACATTGCATTGTAATTGGATGGGCGGCCACCCACCCAGTGTATTAAGAGTTCAGCCTAGACTCATAATCACTAAAAGTCAAATTAATGATGTTGTGGAATATAATAATTTTTTGTTGTAATTATATGACTTAGTGTTTTTCTCGCTAACGTGGAATTGCCTCCGTAGGTATGAGCATGGAAGGATGGGTAGAGTTGGGATAGCTGAAGGACTTTATTATTGGACTATTCTTTTTTTTTCTAGATTGTTTGCATGGAAGTGGGCTTTTGGTTCGGTTCATAGGGCTTAGATTATTCTGAGTATTTATTATATTATATTTTATATCATGGTTTTTAAGTCTTGACAATTAATAGAAAAATTAATTAGACACTTAGTTTCATATAGTAATACTCGCTCGTGGCTCAGAACAGACGGGTTGTTCAAGTAGACTAGGTAGAAGCTCCAATCTAATCAATGTGCCTAGGCGGCGAGCCCCTACTCCATACCTACACAACAAATCTAAAGGTCAGTGCCTACTATCTGAATGATGCATTCACACATCCTAACTAATATACTCATGTCAAATATATCATATCAATTAACTTCATGATTTCCTAATTTACATTGCAGTTAATTCACAATTCATAGTTAATTTACTTAATCAATTCATTAGCATTTATTTTATAGTCATTCAAATCACGCAAATTTATTTTTATTTATGATAAAAATATTTGATTACATCAATCAATGAAATCATAGCATGTTGTCCTAATAATTATCAATTTTATTTAATTAGGTCAAAGGTAATTATACCTCCCATCATTGGCAATCACTGACGATTAAGGTTTGTCACTCAGTTCGAGACTTGAATTCAGCACCCAGTGGCGTCCGCAGTTTGATCAAGTTTGGCTGGATGAATTTGCAAAATTCAGAAGATTTCTAATGAATTCTATCAAATCCAATTTTCCTAGTGAGCTTGACATGGGCACGGTGGTGGTGAGGGTGACGGCGATGACAATGGTCGCAGTTGATGGCCATGGCTGGGCCAGGGACGGTCAGCCTTGGCTGATCGGCCCTTGGCCGGTCTCGGTGGTGGCTCACAGGGAAGGGGAAGGGCATCTGGATCGAAGGGGGAGGCGATGGTGACATATCAGTAACAAAACTGATCGTCTGGCAATGAAATGGTATCGAGAGTGTAGAGTGAGCGCATGACTCCCGTGCATTGTGGAGGCCGGACGGCGCTGTGAAGACGAGTGGTTGCCTAGTGGAGCTCTGGCAGAGTCGATCGGTAGCCGTGAGGTGGCTGGAGGAGGCATCAATGGCAAGGATTGAGGTGGCATCAAGGAGAAAGGGAGAAAACGTTGAGGGAGGGTTTCAATGGCAGTCTTGTAAATTAAAGTTGACTCGATTCCAACTCGAGTGAAAAATAATAACTAACTCCTAATAAATTCAATAAAAAAATCTTAAAAATATGGCAAAATCCCATAAAAAGTAATACACTATATAACATAGAAATGACTTGTTCTATAACTAATAACCCACCCAAAGTGCTATATAATGTATCCTAATGCGTTATTCGGCTTAGAAAAGAATCCTACAATCAAATAAAAAAGAAACTACATACTATCATATTCTCTGATAACTCATTTCTCATCATTTTTCTGATGTTATCATTATATACTTAAATACACTTGACCCTCATCGTTCATAACGTATGGCTGACTTTGACTCAACACGCGTATGATGAAACTTACTCGACTTGAACCGATGGCTGATCCGACTGGTTCTCTAATATAAAACTCTATCTTGAGTCATGTGTTTTATATGTACAACTAACAAGCAACTCATGACCTGCTTCACAAGTACCAAGTGCCAAGGAATCTCGCACTCACAAACCCTCTTCAAGCACTCCACAAGAGCCAAGGAAGCTCACACTCTAACACCCTCGAAGCCTCCAACAAGCCTTCCTTCTCCAATGCCAAGTATAAAGGCCCTCTGTTAGCTACAAGCCTTCCTCTCAAGCACCTTCGAAGTGTCAAGGAGTCTTACAACCAAATCCAAACACCCTTGTAGCAACTACCACCTTGAAACTACACTCCCTTCACAAGCTCACACATTGAGCCACACGAGTCTCCTATTCCTAGCTCCTCTTCCTCAAAGGTGTAGGCTCTCACACTTGAGAATTTACAAATCAGCTCAACTCCTAAAGTAGTCCCTCACATAAAAGATCTCTCCTTGGCTTACACTATGAATCACCTTGGAATACAAGAGAAATATTATGGTAATACTCACACAAGCTTGAACTTCCTAATTCATCCCAAGAAAGTCTAGGGTTCATTCCATGGCAAGAGGGTTGTCCAAACCTACACCCCAAAGCCTTATGTATAGACTTTTTAAGCCTCGCCACAAAAATAAAGCCGATACGACTTGATTTCCTTTTTGGTTTTTTCTAACGGCTAGATTTCTAACCTTGCCCAGATCGTTTCTGCTAAATACAATCAATTGATTGTCAATGGAACTATCAATTTGTAACGACCTGTCATTTCTCACAACATTGTGGGCCTAGCTGGCTAGGTGTTACTCACAATTTAGCAAATATGTCTAGCATTTCTAACAAAAACATATATAAAGATCCCACAGTCTTGGACCGTTTCCCAGTAGCCACACTTATTTCTCAAATAAATAACAAAGGGAGTCCCCATATTTATTTTGCTCCATGCTCTTGTTGTCAATCACCTAATTTCGTATCTGCACACCTGCGGAGGCAATTCTGCATTAGTGATTACAACACTAAGTAGTATAATAGATAAAACAAGTCAAGTACATTCCACTATTTCCCTATGTTCATTTTAATATGCGGTGGAGCGATTTCGCTATACTCCAAAACAATGTGGAGGAGGTATCCACTGTGATCCGCACACCCCGGCCGTAGCCCTTTTGTGGGGAGGCTACCACTACCATCTCCAGTGCCAGTGCCTCACACACCCCGGCCATAGCCTTTTTGTGGGGAAGCTATCACTGCACTCAGGTGATTGCTACGCCCCATTTGTGGGGAAGCTCTCACTACCAATTCTAGTGCCAGTGCCTCACACACCCTGGCCGTAGCCTTTTTATGGGGAGGCTATCACTGCACTCCAGTGCTAGTGCCTTGCACACCCCAGCCGTAGTCTTTTTATGGGGAAGCTATCACTGCACTCAGGTGATTGCTATGGCCCGTTTGTGGGGAGGCTCTCACAGCCAACTCTAGTGCCAGTGCCTCACACACCCCGGCCGTAGCCTTTTTATGTGGAGGCTATCACTGCACTCAGGTGATTGCTACTCCCCGTTTGTGGGGAAGCTCTCACTACCAATTCTAGTGTCAGTGCCTCACACACCTCGGCCGTAGCCTTTTTATGGGGAGCCTATCACGGCAATCCAGTGCTAGTGCCTTGTACACCCCAGCCGTAGCCTTTTATGGGGAAGCTATCACTGCACTCAAGTGATTGCTATGCCCCTTTTCTGGGGAAGCTCTCACTGCCAACTCTAGTGCTAGTGCCTCACACACCCCAGCCGTAGCCTTTTTATGTGGAGGCTATCACTGCACTTAGGTGATTGGTACGCCCCGTTTGTGGGGAAGCTCTCACTCACCAATTCTAGTGCCAGTGCCTCACACACCCTCGGCCGTAGCCTTTTTATGGGCAGTGCTATCACTGCACTCTAGTGCGATGGAGGAATCGTTGTGCCTCGCTCACCCCGGCCGTAGCCTATTTGTGGGGTGGCTATCACTACTCTAAAACAATGTCGATGCATTACACAATTTACGCACATAATACAACCCCGTGTCAGACTGAGTCAATTCTTTGACCCCGGTTGCACTCGGTGCATGGTGGTCGAATCTGGGCTCAGGCTGACCTAGGCTACCAACAAGGAAAGTACGATGTTCTACCTATTATACGTACCTGACTTGTGATTTCGTCTAACTGTGATCCGCTATCCCTAATTTGAATGAGGGCATAAAATTATACATTAGTATAATTTTATTTGTATGAACCTACATGCAACTACATGACTAATATACTAACAATTTTTAAATGATGTAATTAGTTCATGTTAGTCTTCAATATTTATTAAATTTTCAGCAATTCTGATGATAATTAATTATTAATTATCCCCATCCAAATCCCCATTAACTAGTTGATAATTTAATTATTAACATGTCCCATACTTAATTCTTTTGTATTTACCTTATATTTTAACTCGAGTGCATCGAGTTCTCCCATATTACCTAATTGCATTCTACTTTAACAATTCATTTAACGACCCTAAAGCTCCCAGCAATATTAGAGTCAACTAGTGAAAGCCGGTATTTTCACCATGCTTGGTGACCAACCAGTAACATGGCGGCCTCCATTCACTGCTATGGCATATCCAACTTGGCCACCACATGGCAACCCTCAACCAGTGCTTGGCGACCCAATTCCGGCCACCCAATTAGTAACCCCGACCTAACCATGGTGACTCCATGTCGGTCACATAATCAGCCCATGATCCATGGCGACTACCCTAGTCAGCCACATAAACAGCACCTGACCAGACCCATGGCAGCTCCCCTTGCACCACCTTGAGGACCACCCTCCAGCACCACCACAGCGGCGCCCCCGGCCAGCATGGCTGCACCACTACACCGACACCGACCTGTTCTCCCCTCAGATTTCAGGCGTGCGTGCCTCCTCAACTATCTATTTTGGCACTCCAAGGTGAGTCCATCCGGACAGCATCATCGTCGGGAGCAATTTCCACCTCCAGCACGTCAACCCCGCACCATGGAAGGAAACATTGCGTGGTTGCTGCTGGAAAATAGCAGGACGTTCTCCTTGTTTTCTTCTTCCCTTGTTGATTTCTCATTTAATTCTTATGTTTATCATGTCTATGATTTATGCAACATGTGTATGTATGCAACAAAAGAAAAAGAAAGGAAAGAAAATTACCCGAGCAAAGGAGGAAATCCGGCGTCTGTCTGAGGAGGAAAAATGCAGATGACACCCGAAATAATTGTTAAGACCCGAAAATATAATAAATAATAATAATAATAATAATAATAATAATAATAATAATAATGATAATAATGATAATAATGATGTCCGACGCAGTGAGATCGAACGTGGAAAAAATTCGTTAGCTGGATAAGTATGAATTACCCAGTTAATTGAAAAGTAATTTTTAATTGGATAATTTTAATTGAATCGGTCTAGTCGACTACAATATTTATCCAATTAACCATTTAAGTGAACCATATCATGTACCCATTTAACAGGTTAAATGAAATGGTTAAGTAGACCATGTTGATTATACAATTACCCGGTTAAAGGAATTACGATGAAAGGGTGCTTCCACGTACCCTAGCCGTCATTTTATTCATTATAAAAGGAAAAAGGGGGCGTCATCTACATTTTTCCTCCTTAGACAGACACCGCATTTTCTCCTTCGCTCGGGTAATTTTCTTTCCTTTCTTTTTCTTTTGTTGCATGCATACACATGTTGCGGAAATCATAAACATGATAAACATAAGAATTAAATGAGAAATCAACAAGGGAAGAAGAAAACCAGGAGGACGTCCTGCTGTTTTCCAGTAGTAACCACGCCATGTTTCCTTCCATGGTGCGAGGTTGACGTGCTGTCCCGGCCCAAAGTGCAACGTAATGGGCCTAAGTCATTTCTTTAAAATGGGTACCCCGGAAGTTAAAGATCTATAGTCCATTCCCACTTATAAAGACGATCTTCTCCCTGTAGGTATTAGATGCGGGACTAAGTTGAGGGATCTCACAATCCACCCACCTTAGGAAATTTCGTCCACGAAATGCCTATACTTGGCCCGTTGCTAGCCCCAGCCCACGACCTTTCTGGCCCAAGACCGGCAGCCTAGTCAACGTCCCTAGTCTAGCCCGTCGCTAGCCCCAGCCTACAACCTTTCTGGCCCATGACCGGCAGCCTAGCCAACATTTCTAATCCAGCCCACCATCTAACACGGAACTAGGTCGACTCTGATACCATTTGTAACGACCCGGCCCAAAGTGCAACGTAATGGGCCTAAGTCATTTCTTTGAAATAGGTACCCCGAAAGTTAAAGATCTATAGTCCATTCCCACTTATAAACAGGATCTTCTCCCAGTAGGTATTATATGCGGGACTAAGTTGAGGGATCTCACATGCTGGAGGTGGGAATTGCTCCCGACGGTGATGCTGGCCGGATGGAGTCAACTTGGAGGGCCAAAACAGACCGTCGAGGAGGCACGCATGTCTGAAATCCGAGGGGAGAACAGGTCGGTGTTGCCATGGGTGGTGTTGCTGGCCAGACGTGGATCCGCCATGGAAAATGTAGACTGGTCGCCACCTGGGGTGGTGCTGGTCGTCACCTTGATGGGGCAGGACATGGTCGCCATGGCTAGTGGTCAGCCACCATTAATGGTGAAATTAAGGTCCCCATATAGGGTGTAGTCCGAGTTTCATGAGATAGCAGTGGATAGAGATTGGATCTTTGGGGGGTTTTTTTCCAATCGGATCAGTGGGGTAGATAGGAGATGGGGTCTGAAATTGGGTGGAAGGAAAAGAAGACATGTTGGTCTGGTGCTGTATATGTGGCTGACTAGAGTAGTCGTCATGGGTCTGGTCGGGTGCTGTTTATGTGGCCGACTAGGGTAGACGCCATGGGTGATGGGCTGATTATGTGACCGACATGGAGTCACCATGATCAGGTCGGGGTTGCTGATTGGGTGGCAGGAATGGGGTCACCAAGGACTGGTTGAGGGTTGCCATGTGGTGGCCAAGTTGGAGGCGCCATGGTAGAAAATGGAGGCCGCTACATTACTGGTTGGTCACCATGCATGATGAAAATACCGGCTTTCACGGGTTGACTACAATAAAGCTGGCAGCTTTGGGGTAGTTAAATGAATTCTTCAAGTAGAATGGCAACCAGGTAAATATGAGAGAACTCAATGCGGTTGAGTTAGAATATAAGGTAAATACAAAAGAATTAAGTATGGGACATGTTAATAATTAAATTATCAATTACATAATGGGGATTTGGATGGGGATAATTAATAATTAATTATCATTAGAATTGCTGAAAATATAATAAGAAATGAAGACTAACATGAACTAATTACATCATTTAAAATTGATAGTATATTAGTCATGTAAGTTGCATGTAGGTTCATGCAAAATAAAATTATACTAATGTATAATTTTATGCCCTCATTCAGATTAGGGTTCACGGGTCACATTCAGACGAAATCACAAGTCAGGTACGCATAATAGGTAGAACATTGTATTTTCCTTGTTGGTAGCCTTGGTCAGCCTAAGCGCAGATTCGAGCACCATGCACTGAGTGCAACCGGGGTCAAAGAAATGAATCAGTCCGACACTGGGTCGTATTATGTGCATAAAGTTTGTAATGCATTAACATTGTTTTGGAGTAGTGATAGCCAACCCATACAAAGGCTACGGCCGGGGTGAGCAAGGCACAACGATTCCTCCATCGCACCGGAGTGCAATGATAGCCTCTCCATAAAAAGGCTACTACCGGGGTATGTGTTGCACTGGCAGTAGAGTTGGCAGTGAGAGCTTCCCAAAAACGGGGCATAGGAATCACCAGAGTGCAATGATAGCCTCCCCATAAAAAGGCTAGGGCCGGGGTGTGCAAGGCAGTGGCACT
This sequence comes from Piper betle, assembly GCA_033002965.1. Taxonomy (NCBI): domain Eukaryota; kingdom Viridiplantae; phylum Streptophyta; class Magnoliopsida; order Piperales; family Piperaceae; genus Piper; species Piper betle. The sequence goes on from JAURVB010000720.1 coordinate 25,501, forward strand.
GGAGTGCAGTGATAGCCTCCCCATAAAAAGGCTACGGCCAGGGTGTGCGAGGCATAGGCACTAGAATTGGTAGTGAGAGCTTGCCCACAAACGGGGTGTAACAATCACCTGAGTGGAGTGATAGCTTCCCCACAAAAAGGCTACAGCCGGGGTGTGTGAGGCACTGGCACTGGAGACGGTAGTGGTAGCCTCCCTACAATAGGGCTATGGTCGGGGTGTGCGGATCACAGTGGATACCTCCTCCGCATTGTTTTGGAGTATAGCGAAATCGCTCCACCGCATATTAAAATAAACATAAGGAAATAGTGGAATGCACTTGATTTGTTTTATCTATTATACTACTTAGTGTTGTAATCACTTACGCTGAATTGCCTCCGCAAGTGTGTAGATACGAAATTAGGTGATTGACAACCAGGGCATGTAGCAAAATAAATATGAGGACTCCTTTTTTTATTTATTTGAGAAATAAGTGTGGCTACTAGGAAACAGTCTAAGACTGTGGGACCTTTATATATGTTTTTGTTTAAAAAAATGTTAGACATATTTGCTTAATTTTGAGTAACACCTGGCCAGCTAGGCCCACAATGTTGTGACAAATGGTGAGTCGTTATAGGGCTCAGGCTGACCAGGGCTGCCAACAAGGGAAAATACAACATTTCATATGATTATACGGACTTGGATAGTTTGTAAGTGAACCTACAACCGTAGCCAACCATCCTAATCTGAACGCGAATATAAAATTACACACAAGTATAATTTTATTTAAGTAGAAGTGCATGTAACTAAATGACTAATATATATCCTTGTTAAAATTCGAAACATAAAAGATGCAACATTAAACAATATTAAATATTAAATTATTCATGTGACCTAATTGTTTAAGTCCTACTTTACATTTTAAATTAATTATCTAAATCATAATTCACACTTCACTAGCGATAAAATAATTATTAAGTATTTAATTACTATTATTAGTATATTTTCCTTTGAGATGATAATTACTTAACCATAATCTTGACCATTTAATTTATAGTTTTAATCTTTAATCATTATCAATATTAATAGCAATTTAATTAATTAAGTCGTTCGATTAAATTATTTAAAATGATTTGTATTATCCTAATTCAAAGATATTACTAATATAATTATTTTAAATTATTCAACTTAATAAAGGTTCTAACTTTATTTATTTTGATTATGTTATTTAGGTTCAATGCTTGTGATTTTTACTTGATCATAATTTATTAACCCATTTTCTACCTTACTGACTCGTTTTTAAAATAATCACTTCATTTGCCTAGTATTAAATTTAATATGATAACGGTAAAATCTTTATTTTATTAATTACCTATAACCATCTAATTTAAATTAATCAATTGTAGTACGCCGATTAATTATTGACCGTTTATCATTACCGTATTTTTATTATTTATGGCAATTTTGTACGATAAATAATTAGTTTAGCAACTTTAACCCATAACCTATTAAAATAATTATTTTTAAAGATTTATTATGAGTTAGTATTATTTTTAACTCGAGTTGTATCAAGACATGCATTATTTACAGATTTGCTATCTTCTTCTTCCCCAACAATCTTCTCTTCTCCTACCTTCATCTTTGGCACCAAAACCAGACCACGACCTTCACTTACTGCCTACCCAACAATCCTATTGATCAACCATATTGAGCATCCCAACACAGTGTCAACAACAACATAAAATCAGCAAGTGAGGAAGCCTCAAGTGCGTGTTTTACAGCAACTATCCAAGGTGACACCGCCCTGCACCAAGGTGCATGACACCTGGCCAGCAGCACCACCGGGAAGGCAAGGCGAACTCTGTCCGGCCAACAGCACCGCTGGGAACACACCCCTTCTCCCTGCTTGACAGTCCACTAACCAAACCCCATTCACAGAAATCACAAGACGCTAGGGACTGCAACTTAACTATCCTAATTCAACCGATTACATAGCGTATGACGTTGATGCAGCAACAGCAAAACAAAATGTCCATGAATTGATGAAACAGCAGCACTTTACATGGCAGTCATGAATTGATGAAGCAGCAGAAAAAATAGCTTGGCGACCATGAAATGCATGTTTACTGGAGAACAAAATAGCAACCAAAATGAGTAAAAGAATGACGAGGAAAACATACCGAACAAGACATGAAGACGAGGTGTAAGAACGTCATCAAGAGAGGAGAGCAAAATGGAGAGAAAGGAGAAGAAGATGAGAATGACGGCTAGGGTGAGGAAGAGGAGAAATAGGTGGCTAGGGTGAGGATGACGCCCTCCTCATAAAATGAAATGAAAATGACGGCTAGAGTATGGGAAAACACCCCAACACCAGTATTTCATTTAACCGGGTAACCGGGTAAAGCATAAAATATAATATTTAACCGGGTAGAAAATATAATATAACAATAATATAATAATAATACTTTCTCCAATGTTCGATACTTCCCCGACCAAGTCGAATATGTATATATATATATATATATATATATATATATAATACATATTTCACAGTCTATATAATCTCCCCAACTTGGAAATATTTCATCCCCGAAATATCATAATGGGTAACAGAACAATCATGCTTAATTATTTCTTCTATATCGGTTCATGCTATTACAATCATAAGAATCTTATGCCATAAATAGGGTAGGATACTTCCTTGTCATTTCTTGTTCAGTCTCCCATATAGTTCCACAATACTTTTACCAAAGGAATTTCCTTGTTCCTGAGTGTCTTTATTTCCTTTGCCAGGATGCAAATCGGCTTTTCCTGATAGATTAAATTTGATTGTAGCTCTAACTCTTCAAAATTTGTGATTATATGATTGTTCGTCCAAATTTTTCACCGCACCCCTCGGCTCAATCATGACGGTTAACCCAGCCAGTCGTGGTTGAACCCGTGGTTATGCCTAATTTAATAGAAATGAGATACGTGAGATTTATTCGGAAGGAGGGAAAGGGGTCCACGAGATTGAAGAAGTGCAGGAAAACGAAGTGGAGGAAGACGAAGTCATTGCTGCCATTGAAGAAGACGAAGTGGAGGAAGACGAAGTCATTGCTGCCATTGAAGAAGACGAAGTGGAGGAAGACGAAGTTGTTGCTACTTGCTATAAAGGAGGACGCCTGTTGCTGCTACAGGGGGGATCTGGCTGCAATGGAGGCTAGAAGAAAGAGATGCCATGCATTACTACTTAAAGAAGGAGCCACTTGAAGAAGTAGAAGACTCTGTCTTGTTACTGGAGACCTTGCCTTGCTGTTGCTGAATTGAAGAAGGAGTTGCTGAAATCCACCCTGCTGCTAGGAGGAGGACACCCATGTTTGCTGAATTGAAGAAGGAGACTTGAAGAAGGAGTTGCTGAAATACACCCTGCTGCAACTAAGGACGCCATTGAAGGAGACGCCACCCTTGCTGCTGCTGATTGGAGAGGACGTTGCTCTTTTCATGCATTCAAGCATGATATGTTTATGGAAATGAATAATTAGGATTGGAAATGGCCATCCCACCGAGTGCATAAGAATTGTCTAAGTGTTATTGGATACTTGTGACTCTTTAGTCTCATCCCGCTGTCTCTTTGCGCGGCAAGGGCGCCTCGGTCCCACCGAACCCTTCCAACCCGACGCGGGAACACTCTAACCCGCACCAGCGGACGAACCCGCGCCCGAACATAAATTGGCGACTCCACTGGGGACCGTCAAGAGGTAGCAGTGCAGCTTGAAGAGATAGTGTGGATAAAAGAAAATGGCCCCCGAGACAAGGCATATGCTTAGACAAAGAGGTGCTAGTGAAGGAGAACCTTCTAACGCACCCACAAACCAACCTGAAGTGCAAATACCATCCATCACCAGCATGGGCGAGCCAGTCGCCTTGCAAAATGAAAACCCGAACTCGAACGAACAACTTCGAGAACGGGTTAGACAACTTGAATCGGCACTTGACGATGCACTCGCCTTAAATAGGCGAGCATCCGTCGCAATGGGAAGTGCATCGAGAAGAGAAGATGCCGACCTAGCAAACCGGCGAAGTCCAGACGAAGTGGACCAGCCTGCTAACCCACCGATGACAAGTAGTTTTACGGCACTATTGGAAAGGCCTTTGGCAACCGCTCCAACAAGTGTGGATTTGTCAAATACCCCTCGGGTAGATAATATGTTTTCCAATGTCTCGGGATTTATGTCTCAAGCCTCACCCTTGATAATTTCGTCGTCCGAACCAAGTTGGACGCAACACTACCCAATTATACCCCCAAGTAGGACTGAAATTAGTCCACTACCACAGTCATCATGGTTCCCACAACCACCCCACTACCCACCACCATACCCGTACCCATGGTATAGCCCTGCTATCCCTCAATCATCAGTTTCTATGGCATTTCCACCGCCAATCACCACTGCGGTGTCCGCCTCAACGGCGACGCCCTTGATGTCAATGTTTCAGCCAACAATTCCAGCCACAGTAGCTCCGCTACCAGTTAATTATCCTCCACAAGTCTATCCTGCAACAGTTCCTGTAGCACCAGTCGCACCAGTTGTGCCGATTCAGGATTCTCGATTTGATGAGTTAAAAGCCGCGATGGATGCACAAGCCGCATTAATCGCCGCATTGATAGCTCAAAAGGACAAAGAACCTAGTAAAGTTGTAAAGCGTCTTCGTCCTTTAGCCGATGAAGTTTACACGGAAATTTTGCCGGAAAAATACAAGCGCCCAACTTTTACGAAGTTCGATGGAGACGGCAATCCGGGAGATCATGTCACAATTTTTGAAATTGAGTGTGGAACAATTGTGGCAAATGAAAAATTAAAGTTACAACAATTCCCGGCATCACTTAGCGGTAATGCCTTGAGATGGTTCAATAACCGCCCCTCTGGATCAATCAATTCATGGGATGAATTTGTTGAGCAGTTTACAGAACACTTTCAATCCATGGAAATTCCAGTGACAATTGAGCACTTAAGACAGTGTCGAAGGGAATCGGGTTCATCATGGGTCTGGTCGGGTGCTGTTTATGTGGCCGATTAGGGTAGACGCCATGGGTTATGGGCTGATTATGTGACCGACATGGAGTCACCATGGTCAGGTCGGGGTTGCTGATTGGGTGGCCGGAATGGGGTCGTCCCCAAGGACTGGTTGAGGGTTGCCATGTGGTGGCCAAGTTGGAGACGCCATGGCAACAAATGGAGGCCGCCACGTTACTGGTTGGTCGCCATTCACGATGAAAATACCGGCTTTCACGGGTTGACTAAAATAAAGCTGGGAGCTTTGGGGTCATTAAATGAATTGTTGAAGTAGAATGGCAACCAAGTAAATATGGGAGAACTCGATGTGGTTGAGTTAGAATATAAGGTAAATACAAAAGAATTAAGTATGGGATATGTTAATAATTAAATTATCAATTAGATAATGGGGATTTGGATGGGGATAATTAATAATTAATTATCATTAGAATTGCTGAAAATTTAATAAGAAATGAAGACTAACATAAACTAATTACATCATTTAAAATTGATAGTATATTAGTCATGTAAGTTGCATGTAGGTTCATGCAAAATAAAATTATACTAATGTATAATTTTATGCCCTCATTCAGATTAGGGTTCATAGGTCACAGTCAGACGAAATCACAAGTCAGGTACGTATAATAGGTAGAACATCGTATTTTCCTTGTTGGTAGCTTTGGTCGGCCTAAGCCCAGATTTGACCACCATGCACCGAGTGCAACCGGGGTCAACGAATTGACTCAGTTCGACACTGGGTCGTATTATGTGCGTAAGCTTTGTAATGCATTAACATTGTTTTGGAGTAGTTATAGCCGCCCCATAAAAAGGCTACGGCCGGGGTGAGCAAGGCACAACGATTCCTCCATCGCACTGGAGTACAGTGATAGCCTCCCCATAAAAAGGCTACGGCCAGGGTGTGTGAGGCACTGGCACTACAGTTGGCAGTGAGAGCTTCCCCACAAACGGGGCATAACAATCACCTAAGTGCAATGATAGCCTCCCCATAAAAAGGCTACGGCCGGGGAGTGCAAGGCACTGGCACTGAAGTTCAGTGATAGCCTCCCCACAAAAAGGCTATGGCCGGGCTGTGCAAGGCACTGGCACTAGAATTGGTAGTCAGAGCTTCCCCACAAACGGGGCGTAGCAATCACCTGAGTGCAGTGATAGCTTCCCCACAAAAAGGCTACGGCTGGGGTGTGCGGATCACAGCAGATACCTCCTACGCATTGTTTTGGAGTATAGCGGAATCGCTCCACCGCATATTAAAGTAAACATAAGGAAATAGTGGAATGTACTTGATTTGTTTTATCTATTATACTACTTAGTGTTGTAATCACCAATGTGGAATTGCCTCCGCAGGTGTGCAGATATGAAATTAGGTGATTGACAACCAGAGCATGGGGCAAAATAAATATGATGACTCCCTTTTTTATTTATTTGAGAAATAAGTGTGGCTACTGGGAAACGGTCCAAGGCTGTGGGATCTTTATATATGTGTTTGTTAGAAATGCTAGACATATTTGCTAAATTGTGAGTAACACCTAGCCAGCTAGGCCCACAATGTTGTGAAAAATGACGGGTCATTACAACCATGTCCATTAGTTGGCTGATGGGTCAGTCCACCATATCCATCTATTGGCTGATGATTCAGTCCACCATGTCCGTAATTTGCTGGCGAGTCCAATCCGCCATGTCCAATTTATTGGCTGATGGGTCATTTCATCATGTCCATTACCGACTGGCGAGTCCAATCCACCATGTCCGTTATTGACTGGTGGGTCCAATCCACCATGTCCATAATTGGCTTGCGAGTCCAATCCTCCATGTCCAATTTATTGTCTGATGGGTTAGTCCATCATGTCCGTTACTGGTTGGCGAGTCCAATCCGCCATGTCCGTTATCGGCTAGTGGGTCCAATCCACCATGTCCGTAATTGACCGGTGAGTCCAATCCGCCATGTCCAATTTATTGGCTGATGGGTCAGTCCATCATGTCTATTAACGGTTAGCAAGTGCAATCCACCATGTCCGTTATCGGCTGGTGGGTCCAATCCACCATGTCCATAATTGGCTGGCGAGTCCAATCCGCCATGTCCAATTTATTGGCTGATGGGTCAGTCCATCATGTCCATTACTGGCTAGCGAGTCTAATCTGCCATGTCCGTTATCGGTTGGTGGGTCCAATCCACCATGTCCGTAATTGGCTGGCGAGTGCAATTTGCCATGTCCAATTTATTGGCTGATGGGTTAGTCCATCATGTCCATTACCGGCTTGCGAGTCCAATCTGCCATGTCCGTTATCGGCTGGTGGGTCCAATCGACCATGTCCGTAATTGGCTGGCGAGTCCAATCCACCATGTCCAATTGATTGGTTGATGGGTCAGTCCATCATGTCCATTATATGATAATGAAGGGCGTAGCCTGTGTGAGACTGAGTCAATTCCTTTACCCCAGTTGCACTCGGTGCATGGTGGTCGCTCAGGCTGACCAGGTTATCCAGAAGGGAAAATAGAACATTTTAAATAATTATACGGACTTGGATATTTTGAACTTGCAGTTGCGACCAATGATCCTAATCTGAACGAGGACATAAAATTCTACATAAGTAAAATTTTATTCGAGTAGAAATGCATGCAACTAAATGACTATATATATATATATATATATATATATCACTATTAAATTTCAAGAATATTAAATATTAAACTATTAATGTGACATAATCATTTAAATCCTACTTTACATTAATAATCTAGATCATAATTAACACCTAACAAATAATAAAATAATTATGAACTTATACCCAAATATTTAATTACTATTATTAATATATTTTTCTTCGGTTATAATTTTTTAATCGCTACTATTACTTATAGCAATTTAATTAATTAAGTTGTCCAATTAAATTATTTAAAATAATTTGTATTATTTTAATTCATAAATATTATTAATACAATTATTTTAGATTATTTGACTCTATAAAGTTTCAAACTTTATTTATTTCCATTATGCTATTTAGGTTCGACGCGAGTGATTACTACCCGACTATTGTTAAATAACTCATTTTCTACATTACTGACTCGTTATTAAAATAATCACTTTATTTACCTAATATTAAATTTAATATGGTAAAGGTAACATCTTTATTTATTAATTCCTTATAACCGTCCGATTTAATTTACTCACTTTTATTACGCCGATTAATTATCGACAGTTTATCATTACTGTATTTTTATTATTTATGTCCATGTCGACTTCATCCAATAATTAATTAGTTAGTAACTTTACCCTATAACCAGTTAAAATAATTATTGTTAAAGATTTATTACAAGTTTGTATTATTTTTAACTCGAGACGGTATCGAGTCAACCAGTATTTAGAGAATTGCCACTGCCCTTCTTCTTCTTCTTCTTATTCTCCGGCATGCTCTGTTCTCGACTCCAGGCGCGCTCCAACCTGCTGCCGCCACTGCCGACCACCTCCAGCTGCCGGCCAACTCCGGCCTTCTTCCAGCCGCGGCAACGCCCGCATCGCCTTCTAGCGGCGCTCTCGCATCAACGATTCCACCGCCGACGAGCATCGCCGCCTCAATTGGGTGGTCACCTCGTAACCCTCGACCACCTATCTACCTTCCTCGGCCATTTTGGGACCCGTCTCCACCCAAGACGGCTGGATTTCTTCACCCACTGCCGTCGCCCCTATTTTCGCCGCCGTCCCCTATTTTTGTCTATTCACCACCCCAGGCAGGCATCCACAACCGTGAGATCAACCCTATATTAATCGACGAAGAGAGTTGGATCATCTTCCAACGTCGGAACGATCGTCGCCACTGATTCCCGACGAGGCTTGCCCGTGCTTGCCCATCTCGCCGAGTAGGGGAAACTCGTCAGCCATTTTAGTTTCTCCGGTGTAAAAATTATATTTGTTTTCTTATTGATTTTAAACTTTTAATCCTCACGATTATAAAGCTTATTATCAAATTAAAATATGCATGCAGGAAAATTAAGAAGAGGGAGATAGTAAGAATACCTAAGCAAGGAAGAAGACACGCCGGCAAGGAAGAGGAGAAGAGAATACAAATGAAGGCTAGGGTGGAGGACGTCCTTCATAAATGAAATGACGGCTAGGGTTTGTGGAAACACACCAACACCCGTATTTAATTCCTTTAACCGGGTAACCGGGTAAAGAATAAAATATTTAACCGGGTAGACTTAACTGGGTAGAGAATATAATATAATTAATATTAATTCTCTAATGTTCGATCTTTCCCTGCCCAAGTCGAATATATTAAAAAAATTTTTTTTCCCACGGTCTTTACAATTGTGAGATCCCTCAACATAGTCTTACATCTAATACCTACCGGGAAAAGATCCTGTTTATAAGTGGGAATAGACTATAGATCTTTAGCTTGGGTTAACCATTTTAAAGAAATGACTTAGGCCCATTATGTTGCACTTTGGGCCGAGTCGTTACAGATGGTATCAGAGCAACCTAGGCTACACTAAGGACGTTCACTAGGCTGCCGGTCACGGGCCAGAAAGGTCATGGGCTGGGGCTAGCAACGGGCTGGACTAGGGACGTTGGCTAGGATGCTGGTCACGGGCCAGAAAGGTCGTGGGTTGGGGCTAGCAACGGGCCAAGTATAGGCATTTCGGGGACAAAATTTCCTAAGGTGGGTGGATTGTGAGATCCCTCAACTTAGTCCCACATCTAATACCTACTGGGAAAAGATCCTGTTTATAAGTGGGAATGGACTATAGATCTTTAACTTGGGTTAACCATTTTAAAGAAATGACTTAGGCCCATTACGTTGCACTTTGGGCCGGTCGTTACATGTATAATTACAAGAAACAATTAATATATTCCACAACATCTGAATTATGTCTTTTAGTGATTATGAGCCTATGTCGAGCTCTTAATATGCTGGGAGGGTGGCCGCCCATCTAGCTACAATCCCATGTATGCACACACATGCTACGTGGCCTTCGGCCTGTAGTTACCGATGTTTTCCATTGACTCACCCTCTCGATATCACAAATGCATAATGAGCCGTCTAGCGCCACTATGCCCTGCACCCCTTCTGGCATGGTGGCTGGTATTTAATCTTTCAGGGGGTGCTGCTCTGTGTCAGATTGAGTCAATTCATCCGATTGTGCTTGGCACATGGTGGTCGAATATGAACTCAAGTCAACTAAGACTCCCACATAGTAATTTTTTTAAGGGTGCTGCCATGTGTCGGACTGAGCCAATTCTTAGACCCCAGTTGCGCTCAGCGCATGGTGATCAAATGTAGACTCAGGCTGACCAAGACTCCCAAATCAGAAATATATAACATTTCAAATAATTATACGGACCTGGTATAGTGATGAGAAACCCGCAACTATGACACACAATCCTAAAGTCTTCCCTTTATGAGTCAAATGCGCTCACAAACTATCCAAAGGATGTTTCATTTAACATTAACAGAACTCTCCTTTATATAGAAGATTATCTGTGGAATTCAAGAAGTCACTATATTAAAGTTTATTAATATGTGTGGAACTCAAAAAGTCATTTGTGTGATAGCGTAAAGTCAAAATAAATAATTATTAAGGTAGTACGAATGAATGTAAAATCCTAAAAATATTATATATATCATTATATTGATATGCTAAAGGACAAATTGATAATTTGTAATATTAATTTTTCAAGAATTAATTTAATTAAATAATATTTATGGTTCATTCTAAAATTTACAAAATCCTAAATAAAATAACCTAATTATCTTTTTCAGGGTTTTACACCTGTTCTATTCTTGGAAAAGATAGATGGATCACTGCGATTATGTGTAGACTACCGGGGATTGAATAGAGTAACTATCAACAACAAGTAGCTAGTTCCTTTCATAGCTGATTTGTTTGACAAACTTAGTGGAGCGAGGGTGTTAACAAAGCCGAACCTAAGGTCTGGATATTTGCAAGTCCGAATTGCACTCGAGGATGTTCCGAATATGACTATGGTTACAAAGTCTAGGACATATGAATTCCTTGTGATGCCGTTTGGTCTAACCAACGCACCAGCTACTTTTGTAATCTGATGAATGACGTCTTCCATGACTTCATTGACAAGTTCGTAGTGGTGTATATCGATGACATAGTCGTGTACAGTGAGTCCATGGAGGAGCAATGGGGTCACGTCAGACAGGTTTTGAATCAGCTGAGGGAGCAATAGCTTTTTGTGAAAAAGGAAAAATGTGAGTTCCGCCAAGGGGAGATCAGCTTCATAGGGCATCAAAATGGCCAAGGGAAGGTGCGAATGGAGGAACCTAGGTTGAAGGCTATAATTGAGTGGCCTGAGAGGATGAAGGTAACAGAGTTGAGGAGATTCTTAGCTTTTGCCAATTACTATAGAAAGTTCATACATGGGTACAACCATGTAGTGTCACCGCTAACTGACTTGTAGTGGAAGAGCCAGTCATGGGTGTAGTTGAAGCCATGCCAAGCGGTTTTTGATGAGCTGAAGGCTGCGATATCATCAGACCCAAATTTGAAATTGCCAGATTTTGGAAAACCGTTTGAAGTGGTGACGGACACTTCAGACAGAGCTGTGGTAGGTGTACTACAGCAAGATGGGCATCCAATTGCCATCGAGAGCTGGAAGCTGAAGGAGGCTGAGACGAGGTATTGAGCCCATGAAAAGAGGATACTGGCCGTGGTGCATTGTTTCAGAGTTTGGCGAGTTTACTAGTTGGGATCCAAGTTCATTGTCATCACCAACAATGTAGCAAACACTTTCATCAAGACCCAAAAGAAGTTGTCTCCATGACAAGCAAGGTGGTAGGAGTTTCTGGCGGAGTACAACTATAACGACCCACCCTAACCGGCCGCGGGTTACTAAAAATATAAATAATGTAATAATAACATTCAAGAACATGAATCGTAATACGGCAAATAAGTCTAGAAATTTATAATTCATAAAAATAAATCGTGTTCGGAAAGCGGTTTTCTATATGTCTGACTCCTTTACTCGCAACCGGTGATAACCAAACCGCAAGTCTATCTTAGAAAATACTCCGGCTGTTTTTAGCTAATCAAACAAGTCATCAATCCTCGGTAAGGGGTACCGATTCTTGACTGTCACTTATTTGAGTTGGCGATAGTCAATACACAGTCGAAGTGATCCATCCTTCTTTTTCACAAAAAGAACAGGGGCTCCCCAGGGTGAAGTACTTGGTCGGATGAAACCTACCTCCAAAAACTCTTCTACTTGACTCTTTAACTCCTTGAGTTCTGCTGGAGCCATATGGTATTGTAAAAACTAAGAAATATATATATATATATATATATATATATATATATATATATATTCGACTCGATCGGGGAAGGATCGAACGTTAGAGAAATTATTATTATAATTATTATTATTATTTAAATTATATTCTCTACCCAGTTAAATGTTATATTTTTTTTTACCGAGTAAAATGAAATGCTGATGTTAGGGTGTTTTCCCATACCCTAGCCATCATTTTCATTTTACTTTGTGAGGGGCGTCATCTTCACCCTAGCCACCTATTTCTCCTTTTCATGCATTTCATGATCGCCATGCTAGTTTTCTATTGTTTCATCAATTCATGACTGCCATGCAAATTACTATTGTTTCATCAATTCATGACCGCTTTGCTTTTTCTGTTTCTTCATCAATGTCCTATGCTATGTAATTGGTCAAATTAGGATCCTTTCCTGTTGCTTCATCAATGTCCTATGCTATGTAATTGGTCAAATTAGGATAATTGAGTTGTAGTCCCTAGCAAATTATGAGTTCTATGCATGGGGTTTGGATAGTGGGCAACACTTTGGGGGATTCTACGCATCCATACAAGTTCATCGGCCAAGGCTCATGCCGTGCATGCTCACAACACTCGGCCTTGATGTTGGGTTGTGGTGCAGGGAGAAGGGCAGCATTCCCGGCGATGATGCTGGTCGGAAGGAGTTCGCCTTGCGTTCCCGGTGCTGCTGCTGACCTGACGTTGCGCGCCTTCATGCAGAACAGCATTCGCCTTGGATAGTTGCTGTAATGTACGAGCTTTAGGCTTCCAATTGGATTGCTAGGTAAGGGAAGCAGTTAGTGAAGGACGTGATCTGGTTTTGGGTTGCAGAAGAAGAAGTTGTGGTTTGGTTTGTGCCAAAGATGAGGTGAGGAGAAGAGAAGAGCGTCGGGGAAGAAGAACATGGCAAACTTGTAAATAAGGGTTGACTCGACACCGACTCGAGTTAAAAATAATATTAACTCATAATTAATCCTTAAAAATTTATTATTTTAATGGTTATGGGTTACAATTGCTAAACTAATTAATTATCGTACAAAATTGCCATGAGTAATAAAAATACGGCAATGATAAACTGCTGGGAATTAATCGGTGTATTATAAGCTATTAAATTAAATCAAATGGTTATAAGTGATTAATGAAATAATTATTTCACCTTTACCATATTAAATTTAATACTAGGGTAGCATAAAATCACAAGCGTTGAACCTAAATAGCATAATGAAAATAAATAAAGTTCGAACCTTTATTGAGTTGAATAATTTAAAATAATTGTATTAGTAATATCTTTGAATTAGGATAATACAAATCATTTTAAATAATTTAATTGAATGACTTAATTAATTAAATTGCTACTAATAATGATAATGATTAAATTTTAAGACCGTAAATTAAATCGTCAAGATCGGGGCATCTCAAAGGAAAATATACTAATAATAGTAATTAAATACTTGTTTATAAGTTAATAATTATTTTATCATTAGTGAAGTGTGAATTATGATTTAGATAATTAATTTAAAATGTAAAGTAGGACTTAAATGATTCTGTCACACGAATAATTTAATTTTTAAGATTGTTGAATGTTGCAGGCTTTATGTTGTTGAATTTTAATAATGATATATATATATATTAGTCATGTAGTTGCATGCATTCCCATTCGAATAAAATTATACTTATGTATAACTTTATCTTCTTATTCAGATTATGATCGTTGGTCACGAATGCAGGTTCACTTACGAATTGTCCAAGTCTATATAATAATTTGAAATGTTATATTTTCCCTTTTTGGCAACCCTGGTCGGCCTAAGCCAAGATTCGACCACCATGCACCGAGTGCAACTGGAGTCAAGGAATTGACTCAGTCCGACACGGGGCCGCACCCTTTAAAATTACTATGTGGGAGTCTTGGTCGACTTACGTTCATATTTGACCACCATGCACCGAGCGCAACCGGGGTCAACTCAATTCGACGTAGGGCAGCATCCCCTGAAAGATTGAATACTTGCCCCCATGCCGAATGGGGTGACAGGGCGCAATAGTGCAAGATGGCTCATTATGCACTTGTGATATTGAGAGGGTGAGTCAATGGCAAATATCGGTAACTACATGTCGTGGGCAACGTAGCACATGTTTGCATGCATGGCATTGTAGCTGGATGGGGTGGCCACCCCTCCCAGTATATTAAGAGCTCAGCGTAGGCTTATAACAACTAAAAGTCTCGAGAAATGATAATAGGGATTATATTGACTTGTTTCATTTAATTATGCGGCTTAGTCGTTTTATCACTAACGCGGAATTGCCTCTGCAAGTGAACAACTTTGGAGTGAAGAGTGGTTGGTGTTTCATTTATCAACGAAGGTTTGGTGAATTGATAATAAATTGAACTTCCTTTTTATTCTCTTGTGTTATAAATGTGGCTATGGGAAACGGTCTGAGACTATGGGACTTTGAGTTAGTTTATTTTATGCATTGTCACATGCTATCAGAACATGTTTTATTTTTATGATTTATAAATTCTAGACTTATTGCCGTATTAGAATTCATGTTGTTGATTCATGTTCTTAAAGTTATGTTTACATCAATCATATTTTAAGTAACACCCGGGCCAGTTAGGGTGGGTCATTAAAGGTATGGTGCTTTAGAAATAAGTGTTACTCCTGGTGCTAGGTTAATGGCAAACTTCACTATCCGCTTAGGAGGTAACCCTGAAGGTTCGTCTAGGAATACATCGAGAAACTCTGCTACCACAAGAATCAAGGACAACTCTTTGGGTTTTGACTCAGACTCAACTAAGTTAGCCAAAATGGCTTTACTACCCTCACCAAACAAATTGACTGTCTCACTGATAGACACAATACAAGAAGATGGATCATGCAATGATCCTTGGAAAATGACTCTCATCTCACAATTACATGGTTTTGTCACCACTGTCTTCCCTTTACAGTCAAGAAAAGTCTGGTGTGCAAACAACCAATCCATTCCCAATAGTACATCATACCCTTTTACCCCATAGATGATAAAGTTCTACACATACCTTGTATATCTAAGGATAGGTTAGTCACTCCCAAAGTTGTGACTTCAGTGTCTCTCGTTGCAGTAGTGACTCTATAGGACTTGGATAATGGGGATGCTTGGAGTCCTAACCTCTTGATTATTTGAGATGAAATGAATGAATCTGTACACCCCGAATCAAATAAAACATCCACAATGACTCCTTCGATTAGAATTTTACCTCAGACAGTGTGATCATCCTCCTCAATGACGGCGACTTCAATTATATAGAGTTTCGTCTTCCCTTTGTTTGCCAATTGTGCAGGTGTCAGGGAGCAAATAGGAGCTGGTGCCTTCCCTTTCTCAGGCTGCTCATGTTGTTGCATCGGAGGCTGACAACACTCCCTCTATATGTGTCCCATCCTTTTGCCGTTGTAGCACCTACGGGGCTCCCTGATTTCCCTGAATGCATCTTGTTGCAATTTTGACATCGCCCCAACGGGATATCCTCAAACTTCCTTTTAAGGTTCCTCTCTATGTTCCCTCAGTAGTTCTACTGCTGGTGTCCTGCTGAGCTATTTTGGTTACAAACAGGGTTGGCATTTTTGTGCTGTGAAGTAAACTTTCCTTGCTTCTGTGCCCGGTCATACTCGAACATCTAATTCCTGGGAAGTGGCTAAATCGATCACCATGGGTATCATACTCCTTGGCACTGTAGCAATCCTACCCCTCAATTTTGGCTTCAATCCCCAAAAGAATTTGTCAACTCTAGCCTTATCCGTTGCTAGAATCCCAGATGCAAAATGCACCAGCAGTAAGAATTTCTTGGCATATTCCCGGAGTGAATCCTCCCCTTGAACCAAATTGGTGAACTCTAGTGCTTTCTTCTGGACAACGGGCTCTGGAAAATATTGTCCATTGAAAGCTGCCACAAATTCCGCCCACGTGATGGAAGAAATCTTACGTCGATGGAATGTGGTTTTTCCATGGATTTCCACTAGTAAGATGCTTCCTTCTGAAGCATGCATATTGCCAACCTCACTTGATGGCAGTGGGGCACAGACAGAGCCCTAAACGCTTTTTCGGTAATGTCTATCCAGCTCTCCACCTTCATTGGATTAATTCCTCTAATAAATGCCTCAGCTCCATTCTTCCTGAACTTTTCCACTGTGTAATGGTCACTATCATCAACAGCTGGCTGCAACACTTGTCAGACTACCCGTGGCACTGGGTTTGGCAGCTCCCTCGCTCGCCCGAGTCTGCTAACCCTGCCCGCCCTTGGGCACACCCCTGACTACCATTTGGGGTGATGCTGGGACCCACTGCTGAGTTTGAGGCTCCATTCCCAGCTACCACTCCTGGTAACTATTGAACAATATTTTGAACCACAGAATTTGTATTTTCTGAAGCCTGTGCCAATCCCTGTTTGGCTATCAGGATCTGGGTCAATACACTTTATGTGTTCAAATTTGACTGAGTAGATCAGTTTGAATGTCTACGAGTGGTTGCCATCTGAAACGTCAAAAATTTTTCCCATCATGGTTCATTAATATGTTCTTTTTCAGTTATGACTTAGGTTTATTAGCGAATAAATTTGTTAATTAATAACATAAAACATTGGGAAAAGATAAGCTTGTCAGAAACCAGGCTCTGATACCACTTGTTGGGCCATTTGGGCCCCCAACCAAGCTCCGAAACCACTGTTGGGCCCTTTGGGCCCCCAAAAGGACTTTAAACAACCAAAGGAAACTCGCAATAGGTGTCACGGGCCTATCTTAATCCAAAAGCTAGCTCAAGGAATAAGGCTTTCCCATTAGCCTATTTACATGTCACCAACAACCTCTACGATCGATGTGGGATAAACCCAACAACTCCCCTTCACACATCGGGCGTGGCCCGAAACCAACATCGTCTGACACACTCCCTTTAAATCAGACGACACCCACCTGCCAAACTCCTCTTCAAATCATCAGGTGGAACCCATAAGGAAACAACAACAATTGGTGTAGGCAAACCTAGCTCAAACTTGGTTCTGATACCACTTTGCCCTTCTGACCCAACGCGTATGCTACCACATTCGCTTTCCATGGGTGGTCTAAGATTTGGAAGTCGTAGTCCTTCAAATACTCAAGCCACTGCCTCTATCGAAGGTTAAGATCATTCTAGGTGAAGATATACTTCAAACTCTAGTGGTAAGTGAAGACTTTGAACTGGGCTCCATACAAGTAGTGTCTCCAAATCTTTAGGAAAAAACCACTGTTGTGAGTTCCAAGTCATGGGTTGCATAATTTTGCTCATGCTTCTTCAATTGACGAGAGGCATGGGCCACCACTTTACCTCCTTGCATAAGGACTCATCCTAAACCCAACAGGGATGCATCACTGAAGACTATGAATCCTTCATTACCATTTGGCAATGTCAAGACTGGTGCAGTTGTTATACTCTTCTATAGAGACAGGAAACTCTCCCCACACTTACTACTCCATTCGAACTTGACTCCCTTCCTTGTGAGTTTGGTCATCGGCGATGCTACTAAGGAGAAGTCTATGAATTTCCTGTAGTAACCCACTAAACCAAGGAAGCTTTTGATATCAGTGACTGACTTGGGTTGTCCTCAATCAGTGACTTCTTTCACTTTTGATGGATCCACTTCAACTCCGACCTTTGAGATAATATGACCAAGGAAGTTTACCGCCTTCAACCAGAAGTCACACTTTGATAGCTTGGCGAGTAGTTGATTTTCTCTCAGAAATTGAAGAGTAAGGGTAAGTAGCTAGCTACACTGTGGGCTATGTCAGCAGAAGTGGTGGCTATCAACCCTGTGGAGCAACTAACAGGGTTACTGGCTAATAGTGTGATCTGATTTAGAGAAAGGTTGTGTGTACCCAAGGATGATGCACTGAGGCGGAATATCTTGGAGGAGGCTCATCGCTCAAAGTTCTTGATACACTCTGGAGTTACTAAAATATATCAGGATTTAAAGCGAACCTACTCGTGGATTGGGATGAAGAGGGATGTTGTGGATTTTGTCACTAAGTGTCGGACTTTCCAACAGATCAAAGCCCAATATCAACTACCTCAAGGACTATTGCAACCTTTAGAAATACCAACTTGAAAATGGGAGTGTGTCACATGCAATTTTATTGCAAAACTCCCAAGGACTCAAAAGAAGCATAACTCCATATGGGTGGTTGTACTAAGGTAGCTCAGTTCATCCCCACGAAATCAATGAGGACAACGGAATACCTAGTAGGATTGTATGTCAACAATATTGTCAAGTTGCATGGGATTCCAAAGGAGATAGTCTCCGACCGAGATTCCCTGTTTACCTCACATTTTTGGGAAGCTTTCCAAAAAGCCATGGGGACCCAAATCAAGTTGAGTACAACATATCATCCCCAAGCTGATGGTCAGAGTGAGAAGACTATTCAAACTTTGGAAGATTTGTTGCGAGCTTACATTCTTGACTGGAGAGGTGACTGGGAGAAACACTTAGCCTTGGCTGAATTGACCTACAATAACTCTTATCAAGCCAGTATAGGGATGGCACCATTTGAAGCCTTATATGGTAGGCCCTTGTAAAGACCGTGAAAAAAAAAAATTGGACGTGGACGCTGTTCAGGAAGGACCAAACGTGTTATATATTTTTTTACCCCGGTTAAGTCTACCCGGTTAAATATTTTATTATTTACCCGGTTACCCGGTTAATGGAATAAAATACGGGTGTTGGTGTGTTTCCACATACCCTAGCCATCATTTTACTTTATAAAGGACGTCCTCCACCCTAGCCTTCATTCGCATTCTCTTCTCCTCTTCCTTACCGACGTGTCTTCTTCCTTGCTTAGGTATTCTTTCTATCTCCCTCTTCTTAATTTTCTTGCATACATATTTTAAGTTGATAATAAGCTGTAAAATCGTGAGGATTAAAGTTTAAAATCAACGAGAAAAGAAACTAAACAGAAATTAAAGTTTAATTTGGCCGACGAGTGCCCTGTTTCCACGAGATGGGTATGCACCGGCGAGGTTGCGCGGGGAATCGGTGGCGACGGTCGTTCCGACGTCGGAAGATGATCCTACTCTCTTTGTCGATCAGTGTAGGGTCAATCTCACGGGTGTGGATGTCGGCCTGGGGTGGTAAATGGCCCAAAACAAAGGATGGCGGCGAAACAGAGGCAACGGCGCTGGGGGAAGAAATACGGCTGTCCTGGGTGGCTACGGGTTCCAATATGTCCGGGGTAGGCAGATAGGTGGTCGAGGGTATCGAGGCAACCACCCAATTGAGGCGGCGACACTTGCCGATGGTGGAATCGCTGACACAAGCGTGCCGCTAGGCAAGCGAAGCGGGCATCGCCGCGGCTGGAAGACGGCTGAAGTTGGCTGGGGCGACACCGCAACGGCATGGCAGGGATGGACGGCGACAATGGACGGCGGCCGGAGGTGGTCGGTGGTGGTGGCGGTTGGAGGGCGCCTGGAGTCGGGAACAGAGCATGCCGGAGAAGAAAAAGGAAAAAAATACCTTGGGTGGCAAACTTGTAAATAATGCTTGACTCGACACAACTCGAGTTAAATAATAATACCAACTGTAAATAACACCGGGCTCAATACCGACTCGAGTTAGAAAATAATATTAACTCGTAATAAATCTTTTAAAATAATTATTTTAATGGGTTATGGGTAAAATTACTAAACTAACTAATTATTGTATGAAATCGCCACGAGTAATAAAAATACGATAATGAAAAACGGTCGATAATTAATCGGCGTAATTCAAGTGGTTAAATTAAATCGGAGGGTAAGTAATTAATAAAATAAAGATTTTACCCCTACCATATTAAATTTAATATTAGGTTAAAAAGTGATTATTTTAATAACGAGTTTGTAATGTAGAAAATGAGTTATTAAATTATAGTCGGGTAACAATCACTCACATCGAACCTAAATAGCAAAATGAAAATAAATAAAGTTTGAACTTTATTGAGTCGAATAATTTAAAATAATTGTATTAATAATATTTTTGAATAATACAAATGATTTTAAATAATTTAATCGATCAACTTAATTAATTAAATTGATATAAATAATAGTAGCGATAAAAAAATTATAACCGCAAAGGAAAATTAAATACTTATTTATTAGTAATAATAATTTTACCAATTGTTAAGTATTAATTATCATTTAAATAATTAATTTGAAATGTGAAGTAGGATTTACATGACTATGTCAGAGGAATAATTAATTATCTCACTAGATTTGTTAATAATTTAATATTTAATATTTTTTGAAAAAGATATATATATTAGATATTTAGTTGCATGCATTCCTACTCGAATAAAATTATACTTATGCATAATTTTATATTCTCGTTCTGATTAGGATCAGTGGTCACAGCTGCGAGTTCCAAATATATAGGTCCGTATAGTCATTTTAAATGTTGTACTTTCCCTTGTTGGCAGCCCTGCTCGGCCTGAGCCCAGATTCGACCACCATGGGCTGTCACGCAATCGGGGTTAAGGAATTGACTCAGTCCAACATGGGGCCGCACCTTTAAAATTAATATATGTGTTCATATAATTATTTGAAATGTTATATTGTCTGTATAATTAATTGGAATGTTGTATTGTCCGTATAATTATTTGAAATGTTATATTTTCCCAAACTGCTATAACTATATGAAATGTTGTA
Source organism: Piper betle (assembly GCA_033002965.1). Classification (NCBI taxonomy): domain Eukaryota; kingdom Viridiplantae; phylum Streptophyta; class Magnoliopsida; order Piperales; family Piperaceae; genus Piper; species Piper betle. The sequence goes on from JAURVB010000720.1 coordinate 46,488, forward strand.
TTTTCCCAAATTAGTAGCCGTTGTCGGCACTAAACTCAGAATGAGCTGGGAGACGATTTTGACCCTCAAAAGGAATTGGGGGACTATGACTAATCTCAAAATGAATTGGGAGACCACCTAATCTCAGAATGAGCTGGGAGACAATTTTTAATCTCAGATTGAACTGGTAGACCATGACTAACCTCAAAATAAATTGGGGGACCACCTAATCTAAGAATGAGCCGGGAGACGATTTTTAACCTCAAAATGAATTGAGGAACCATGACTAATGTCAAAATGAATTGGGAGACCACCTAATCTCAGAATGAGCTCGGAGACGATTTTAATCTTAGATTGAACTGGGAGACCATGACTAACCTCAAAATGAATTGGGGGACCACCTAATCTCAGAATGAGTTGGGAGACAATTTTTAACCTCAAATTGAATTGGGGGACCATGACTAATCTCAAAATAAATTGGGAGACCCCCTAATCTCAGAATGAGCTGGGAGACAATTTTTAATCTCAGATTGAACTGGGAGACCATGACTAACCTCAAAATGAATTGGGGACCACCTAATCTCAGAATGAGTTGGGAGACGATTTTTAACCTCAAAACGAATTAGGGGACCATGACTAACCTCAAAATGAATTGGGGGACCACCTTATCTCCGAATGAGTTGGGAGACAAATTACTAATACCAGAATGACCTGAGGGATAATTACTCTTACTTGTGTAATAATAATAATAATACTAATAATAATAATAATAACGAGTGAAATGATAATAGGGATTATATTGACTTGTTTCATTTAATTTTGCGGCTTAGTGGTTTTATCATTAACGCGGAATTGCCTCCGCAGGTGAGCAGCTTTGGACTAAAGAATAGAAGTGGGGTTGGTGGTTCTTTTACCAACCTAGGTATGGTGAATCGATACTAAAGTTGGATTTCCTTATTATTCTCTTGTGTTATAAATGTGGCTATTGTAAACGGTCCGAGACTGCGGGACGGTTATTTTAAATTTTAGAGTACATGATTTTTTGTTATGATTCATATTATATGTTGTGAGACTTATTTGCTGTATTTCAGTTCATGTTCTAAAATATTACTGTTACATCAATTATATTATTAAATAACACCCGGTCCAGTTCGGGTGGATCGTTACAGGTGGTCTCAGAGCACGGTTTCCCACAATCTCACATTTTATGACTCAAGTACCTTGTTGAAAAGTCCAATAATTATCTTTTCCAACTGTGTTGTGTTATTAATTAACAAATTCATTTGCTACAAATAAACCTAAGTGAAAAAAATACTAATTAACCATGATGGTTCGACGTTTTAGATGGCAGGCACTCGTAGACAGTCAAACCAATCTACTCTGCCCAATGCGAACCTCAAGAATGTATTGGCTCAAATCCTGACGGCCATACAGGGACTGGCACAGGCTTCAAAAAATACAAATTCTATGGTTTAGGATATTGTTTAGCGATTACAGGGAGTGGTAGTAGGAATGGAGCCTCAAACTCGGCAGCGGATCCCAAAATCACCCCAAATGGTGGTCAGGGGAGTCCCCAAGGGTGGGCAGGGTTAGCAGACCCGGGCAAGCAAGGGGAGCGTCCAAACCTAGTGCCACCGGTAGTCCGACAAGTGGTGCCGCCAGCAAGTGATGATAGTGACCGCTACACTATGGAAAAATTCAGAAAGAATAGAGCTGAGGTATTTATTGGAGGGATCAATCCAATGAAGGCGGAGAGTTGGATTGACATTACCGAAAAAGCGTTTAGAGCTCTATTTGTGCCTCATTGCCATCAAGTGAGATTGGCAACATGCATGCCTCAAGAGGAAGCATCTTACTGGTGGAAATCCATGCAGAAAACCACTTTCCATCCACGTGAGATTTCCTCCATCACGTGGGAAGAATTTGTGGCAGCTTTCAATGGACAATATTTTCCAGAGCCCGTTGTCCAAAAGGAAGCACTAGCATTCATTAATTTTGTTCAAGGGGAGGATTCGGTCTAGGAATATGTGTATTCCCAGACAAACTTCTAGGGTTACCTCCTAAGCGGGCAGTGGAGTTTGCCATTGACCTAGCACTTGGAGTGACACCAATTTCTAAAGCACCAATCTTGACACTGCCAAATGGTATTGAAGGATTCGTAGTCTTCAGTGATGCGTCTCAGTTGGGTTTAGGATGCGTCCTTATGCAAGGAGGTAAGGTGGTGGCCTATGCCTCTCATCAATTGAAGATTCATGAGCAAAATTATGCAACCCATGACTTGGAACTGGCAGCAGTGGTTTTTGCCCTGAAGAGAGACACTACTTGTATGGGGCCCAGTTCAAAGTCTTAACTGACCACCAGAGTTTGAAGTATATCTTCACCAAGAATGACCTTAACCTTTGATAGAGGCGGTGGATAGAATATTTGAAGGACTACGACTTCCGAATCTTATACCATCCAGGGAAAGTGAATGTAGTAGCCGACGCGTTGAGTCGGAAGGGCAAAGTGGACAAAAGTCAGCAGCTAGCTAGACTTTGGGCCATGTTAGCAGAAGTGGTAGCTATCAACATGGTGGAGCAACTAACAGGCTTACTGGTAAATTTAGTTGTTTCCAATGATTTAGTTGATCGTGTTAAGCTAGCACAAATGGGTGATGAGGAGCTGAATAAAATGTTGGACAAGATTCCTGACATTGTAGCTGATTCAAATAGTGTGATCAGATTTAGAGGAAGGTTGTGTGTACCCAAGGATAATGCACTGAGGCGGGATATTTTGGAGGAGGCCCATTGCTCAAAGTTCTCAATACACCCTGGAGTTACTAAAATATATCAGGATTTAAAGCGAACCTACTAGTGGATTGGGATGAAGAGGGATGTTGTGGATTTTGTCTCTAAGTGTCAGACTTGCCAACAGGTTAAAGCCCAACATCAACTACCTGGAGAACTATTGCAACCTTTAGAAATACCAATGTGGAAATGGGAGTGTGTCACATGCGATTTTATTTCAAAGCTCCCAAGAACTCAAAAGAAGCATGACTCCATATGGGTAGTTGTGGACCGACTAACTAAGGTAGCTCACTTCATCCCCAAGAAATCAATGAGAACAGCGGAATACCTGGCAGGATTATATGTTGACAATATTGTCAAATTGCATGGGATTCCAAAGGAGATAGTCTCCGACCACGATCCCCTATTCACCTCACATTCCTGGGAAGCTTTTCAAAATGCCATGGGAACTCAAATTAAGTTGAGTACAGCATATCATCCCCAAACTGATGGTCAGAGTGAGAGGACTATTCAAACTTTTGAAGATTTGTTAAGAGCTTGCATTCTTGACTGGGGGGTGATTGGGAGAAACACTTAGCCTTGGCTGAATTCACCTACAATAACTCTTACCAAGCCAGTATAGGGATGGCACCATTTGAAGCCTTATATGGTAGGCCCTGTAGATCTCCATCGTGCTGGCTAGAGTCTACCGAAGCAGTTATAGTCGGGCCAGAGATGGTGAGGGAAGCAACTGAAAAGGTGAAACTCATTCAACAAAGACTTAAGGCAGCTCAGGATCAACAACAGAGTTATGCTGATACTCGAAGGAAGAACCTAGATTTCCAAGTTGGGGAGTTTGTGTACCTAAAGACATCTCCTACGAAGGGGGTGATCAGATTTAAAATATCAGGGAAGTTGAAGCCAAGATTCATAGGACCGTTTCTAATCATGGATTGAGTTGGAAATTGTGCATATAGACTAGCATTGCCACCAAGCCTAGCTGGAGTATAAAATCAGGGGTCAGAGGAAGGTACATGGGAGACTGAACAAGAAATGGCAAGGAAATACCCTAGCCTATTTGTGGCATAGGAGCTTTATATTGTAGTAGCATGAACTGATCCCGAAGAAAAATAAATAAAGTTAATCATAATTGTTCTGTTGCCTGTTATGATATTTCAGAGATGAAATATTTCCAAGTTGGGGAGATTATAAAGACCATGAAAAAAAAAATTGGATGCGGACGCGGTTCGGGAAGGACTGAACGTGTTATATATTTTTTTACCCGGTTAAGTCTACCCGGTTAAATATTTTATTATTTACCCGATTACCCGGTTAAAGGAATAAAATACGAGTGTTGGTGTGTTTCCACATACCCTAGCCATCATTTTACTTTATAAAGGACGTCCCCCACGCTAGCCTTCATTCACATTCTCTTCTCCTCTTCCTTACCGGCGTGTCTTCTTCCTTGCTTAGGTATTCTTTCTATCTCCCTCCTCTTAATTTTCTTGTATACATATTTTAAGTTGATAATAAGTTGCATAATCGTGACGATTAAAGTTTAAAATCAACAAGAAAAGAAACTAAATAGAAATTAAGGTTTAATTTGGCCGACGAGTCCCCTGTTTCGGCGAGATGGGTAAGCACTGGTGAGGTTGCGCGGGAATCGGTGGCGATGGTCATTCCGACGTTGAAAGATGATCCTACTCTCTTCGTCGATCAGTGTAGGGTCAATCTCACGGGTGTGGATGTCGGCCTAGGGTGGTAAATGTTCAAAAATAGTGGATGGTGGCGAAAACAGAGGCGACGACGGATGGGGAAGAAAACCGGCCGTCCTAGGTGTCTACAAGCTCCAATATGGCCGGGGTAGGTAGATAGGTGGTCGAGGGTGTCGAGGCGACCACCCAATTGAGGCAATAAAAAAGTTATAACCGTAAACTAAATCATCGAGATTGGGGTTAAGTCATCATCATCGCAAAGGAAAATTAAATACTTGTTTATTAGTAATAATAATTTTATCAATTGTTAAGTATTAATTATCATTTAGGTAATTAATTTAAAATGTGAAGTAGGATTTACATGATTATGTCACAGGAATAATTAATTATCTCACTAGATTTGTTGATAATTTAATATTTAATATTTTTGAAAATGATATATATATATATATATTAGATATTTAGTTGCATGCATTCCTACTCGAATAAAATTATACTTATGTATAATTTTATAATCTCGTTCAGATTAGGATCAATGGTCGCAGCTGCAAGTTCGAAATATCAAGGTTCGTATAGTCATTTGAAATGTTGTACTTTCCCTTGTTGGCAGCCCTGGTTGGCCTAAGCCCAGATTCAACCACCATGCGCTATAACGCAATCGGGGTCAAGGAATTGACTTAGTCCGACACGGGGCTGCACCTTTAAAATTAATATATGAGTTCGTATAATTATTTGAAATGTTATATTGTCTATATAATTAATTGGAATGTTGTATTGTCCGTATAATTATTTGAAATGTTATATTTTCTCAAACTGGTATAACTATATGAAATGTTGTATTTTCCCAAATTAGTAGCCTTTGTCGGCACTAATCTCAGAATGAGCCGGGAGATGATTTTTAACCTCAAATTGAATTGGGGGACCTTGACTAATCTCAAAATGAATTGGGAGACCACATAATCTCAGACTGAGGTGGGAGACGTTTTCTAATCTCAGAATGAGTTGGGAGACAATTTTTAATCTCAGATTGAACTGGGAGACCATAACTAACCTTAAAATGAATTGGGGGACCACCTAATCTCAGAATAAGCTAGGAGACGATTTCTAGCCTCAAAATGAATTGGGAGAGTACCTAATCTCAAAATGAATTGGGAGAGCACCTAATCTCAAAATGAGCTGGGAGACATTTTCTAATCTTAGAATGAGCTGGGACACAATTTTTAATCTCAGATTGAACTGGGAGACCATGACTAACCTCAAAATGAATTGGGGGACCACCTAATCTCAGAATGAGTTGGGAGACGATTTTTAACCTCAAAATGAATTGGGGGGCCATGACTAACCTCAAAATGAATTGGGGGACCACCTAATCTTAGAATGAGATGGGAGACAAATTACTAATCCCAAAATGACCTGAGGGATAATTACTCTTTACTTGTGTAATAATAATAATAATAATAATAATAATAATAACGAGTGAAATGATAATAGGGATTATATTGACTTGTTTCATTTAATTATGCGGCTTAGTGGTTTTATCACTAACGCGGAATTGCCTCCGTAGGTGAACAGCTTTAGACTATAGAATAGAAGTGGGGTTGGTGGTTCTTTTACCAACCTAGGTATGGTGAATCGATAATAAACTTGGATTTCCTTCTTATTCTCTTGTGTTATAAATGTGGCTATGGGAAATGGTCAGAGACTGCGGGACGGTCATTTTAAATTTTAGAGAACATGATTTTTTGTTATAATTCATATTATATATTGCAAGACTTATTTGCTGTATTTCAGTTCATGTTCTAGAATATTACCGTTACATCAATTATATTATTAAGTAACACCTGGTCTAGTTCGAGCGGGTTGTTACAGCCCTCCAGATCTCCATCTTGTTGGCTAGAGTCTACTGAAATAGTTATAGTTAGTCCAGAGATGGTGAGGAAAGAAACTCAAAAGGTGAAACTCATTTAGCAAAGGCTTAAGGCAGCTCAGGATCAGTAGAAGAGTTATACTTATACTCGAAGGAGGGACCTAGAGTTCCAAGTTGGGGAGTTTGTGTACCTAAAGACATCTCCTAGGAAGGGGTGATCAGATTTAAAACATCAGGGTAGTTGAAGCTAAGATTCATAGGACCGTTCCCAATCCTGGATCGAGTTGGAAATTCTGCTTATAGACTAGCATTGCCACCAAGCCTAGTTGGAGTACACAATGTGTTCCATGTGTCAATGCTAAGGAAATATGTACGAGATGAAGGTCATATAATCACAAATTTTGAAGACTTAGAGCTACAATCAAATTTAACCTACGAGGAAAAGCCGATTTGCATCCTGGCTAGAGAAATAAAGACACTCAAGAACAAGGAAATTCCTTTCGTAAAAGTATTGTGGAAAAATCAGGAGTCAAAAAGCTACATGGGAAACTGAACAAGAAATGGCAAGGAAATACCCTCGTCTATTTGTAGCATAAAATTCTTATAATTGTAGTAGCAAGAACCGATACCGAAGAAATAATTAATCATGACTGTCCTGTTGCCCGTTATGATATTTCAGGGACAAAATATTTCTAACTTGGGGATTTTGTTAAGATTGTATATATATATATATATATATATATATATATTATTCTGTTTGGGAAGGATGGAATGTTGGAGAAATTATTATTATTATTATTATTATTATATTATTATTATTATATTTAATTCTTTACCCGGTTAAATTCTGGTATTTGGGTGTTTTCCTATACCCTATCCATCATTTTCTTGTGTGGGGGGGGGCATCTTCCTTACCCAAGCCACCTATTTTTCATCTTCTTCTCCTTTCTCTCCTTTTACTCTCCTCTCGAGGTGGCGTTCTTATATCTCTTCTTCGTATCCTGTTCGGTATGCTTCCCTTGTCCTTCTTTTGCTCATTTTATATTTTGCTGTGTTGTTTTCCCGTATGCATGCATTTCATGATCGCGTTGCTAATTCTGCTGCTTCATCAATTCATGATTGCCTTGCTATTTCTGTTGCTTCATCAAGGTTCTATTGTATGTAATTGTTTGGTTAAGATAATTGAGTTAGAGGGTCCCTGGCATCTTATGATTTTCATGCATTGGGTTTGTTTTCTTCGGTGCTTTGTCAAGTTAGGCTAGTAATTTCAGTTCGTCGGCCAAGGCTGACGCCGTGCATTCACACAGCATTTGGCCTTGACGGTGTGGCTTGTTGTGTGAGAAGAAGGGAAGCTTTCCCGGCGGTGCTGTTGGGCAGGCGTCGTGTGCCTTGGTGCAGGACGATATTTGCCACATTACGCCGGAGTTGATGCGTGCAGTGCATCGCTGCAAGCAACGGCCATGATGCGGTTGTGATTTTGTTTTATCACCCTTACCTTACCAGTTTTCCTTGGGTTGTTAACTGGTTCGTCCCGAAAAGGATAGATCTGCATCTACCCATTTGAAATATATCCCTCACCTTGGAAGCGTTGTGACTGTTACCCGCATCTCTACCATTAGTGATTTCTGGGTTTCGTTAGTAATTTTTTTAGAATTTAGCCCATTTTTCATGTAGTATGGATGACCACGAAGGCCCTTGCTAGGAATTCCTAGAATCACATATGATCAAAGTTTAAATCAGATCCCCAGGATGACTTGTGCTTGAGTCGTAACATGTATGCAGCAGGATTTTGTCATGTTCTAGCTCATGTCTAGAGACCTTTCATTCTCATGATTTTACAGGAGAAAACTACTTGCGGTATTGGTGAGGTTATGTGTGTTAGGTGATGTGGCCATTTGTTGTGTATAAAAAAAAGAAAACAAATTACTTATATTGATTTTAAATGCTGTTAATTAATAAATTAATTATAGTTTTGTAAGTTACGTATTCATGTTATAATTGATTAAAGTAACAAAGATGGTGTCTTTAATATTTAGGTTATAAATACGCATAGGTAATCATAGGGTGGTTAAGTATGACTAATTTTCAACTATGATTAGTCACTGTTTGATTATGTAAAATAGTTAATCCATGTATAATATAGTTGATATTATAGTTTATTAAATACCATTAATTGATAAATTAAGTATGACATTTTTGCATGAGTTATAAGATAAAGTGGGTACCTTTGCCATATTCAAAAATTAATATTATGTAATAGTGAAAATAAGACGCCATCAAATATGATTAAGGTAATAATATGGGTTATTAAACTATAATTGTGTAAATATCACAAGCGTTGAAATTAAATAACTTAATAAAAATAAATAAATTTCGAACTTTTTTAGTTGAATAATTTAAAATAATTTTATTAGTAGTATCTTTGAATTAGGATAATACAAATCATTTTAAATAATTTAATAGAATGACTTAATTAATTGCCAATTAAATTCAGGAATGAATAAAAATTTAATAAATTATTATAGATATACCTAAGCTTTTATTTAATGAATTAAGTATCTAGTACTCATTAAAATGGCTATTAATAATGATAGTGATTAAAAATTAAAACTGTAAACTAAATCGTCACCATCGTGGTTAGCTAATTATCATCTTAAAGGAAAATATACTAGTAATAGTAGTTAAATACTTGTTTATAAGTTAATAATTATTTTCTCATTAGTGAAGTGTGAATTATGATTTAAATAATTAATTTAAAATGTGAAGTATGACTTAAATGATTATGTCACATGAATAATTAATTTTCTCACTAGACTTGTTGTAAATGTTGAGAATTTAATATTTAATATTATTGAATCTTGCATGCTTTATGTTGTCAAATTCTTATAATGATATATTTAAATCATTTAGTTGCATGCATTTCTACTCAAATAAAATTATACTAATTTATAATTTTATGTTCTCAATCAGATTAGGATCGTTGGTCACGGTTGCAGGTTCACTTACGAACTATCCAGGTGCATATAATTATTTGAAATGTTGAATTTTTCCTTTTTGGCAGCCCTGGTCGGCCTGAGCTTAGATTCGACCACCATGCACCGAGTACAACCGGGGTCAAGGAATTGACTCAATCTGACACGGGGTGGCATTCTTAAAAAAATTACTATGTGGGAGTCTTGGTCGACTTGAGTTTATATCCAACCCCCATGCGTCGAGCACAACCGGGGTCAATGAATTGATTCAATTCGGCATAGGGCAGCACCCCGTGAAAGATTAAATACCTGCCCTTATGCCGAAAGGGGTGACAGGGCACAGTGGCGCAAGATGGCGTATTATGCACTTGTCAATGGTAAATATTGGTTACTACAAGTCGTGGGCCACATAGCGTGTGTACGCATGCATGGGATTGTAGCTAGATGGGGTGGCCACCCCTCCCAGCATAATTGGAGCTCAGCATAGGATCATAACTACTAAAAGTCTCGAGAAATAATAATAATGATTATATTGACTTGTTTTATTTAATTATGTGGCTTAGTGGTTTTATCACTAACGAGGAATTGCATCCGCAGGTGACCAGCTTCAGATTGAGGATTAAAAGTGTGGTTGATGGTTCTTTTACCCACCTAGGTTTGGTAAATTGATAATAAATTGGACTTCCTTTTATTCTCTTGTGTTATAAATGTGGCTATGGGAAATGGTCAGAGACTGTGGGACTTTATGCTCACGTAGCTAATTTATTTTATGTATTGTCACATGCTATCAGAACACGATTTTATTTTTATGAATTTTAAATTTCTAGACTTATTTGTCATATTACGATTCATGTTCTTGAATCTTATTGTTACATCATTTATATTTTTAGTAACCCCCGGTCGGTTAGGGCGGGTCACTACAATGACTTTGAGTGGCTAGACCAATCACGTAAATCCAACCAAGTTTCTGATGCACTTAGTTGGAAGAACATGGAGGTGGTTGCAGCCATGATAGAGATAGAAACCGAGCTACTGGGGCAGGTCAAGGGGTTAGCACAGGGGAATCTCGAGTACAAGAAGCTGGTTAATAGAATAGGGAGGGCTTGGTTTGAAAGTATTGGTTACCTCTTCTGACACCGATGAGGCCATGGAGTTCAGTTTTAGTGGATTTTGTGTTAGGATTCCCTAAGGTGAGGGGAATGTCTTCTGTGTTGGTAGTTGTAGATCGGTTCTCAAAGTGCGATGTATTCGCAGCTGCACCACATGCATGCTAAACTGAGACTACTGCTAATTTGTTCTTCAGGAACGTGGTGAAGCACTTTGGAGTGCTGGTAGACATTGTGAGTGACCGAGACACTAGATTTATGAGAAGGTTATGGACGTGTTTGTTCGGGCTACTAGGGAGTAAGCTGAACTTCTCTACAACAAACCATCCTTAGTCTGACGGGCAGACTAAAAGGGTGAATGCACTACTCGAGGAGTACCTCAGGCATTTCGTCACAGCCAGTCAAAGGAACTGGTTGGAACTTCTTGACGGGGCACAGCTTGATTATAATATGCATTGTTCTTCAATTACGGGGCTTAGTTCTTTCGAGGTTGCGATAGGCCACCAACCTCTTATACCACTGGAGGTTACTCTATAGGGACGTGGAGTAAAGTTCTCTGCTCCATATAGGTTTGCTAGGGATCGGCAATACCTGTAGGATGCAGTGGATTCACTGGCCAAGGCAACAAGCAGGATGAAGAGATATGCCGACTTGAGAAGGAGGCCATCATCATTTAGCATAGTGGACAAAGTGATGATGAAGCTCACACCACAGATTTGGAAGAAAATCAGACATACCGAGGTGCATTGAGTATTGGTACAAAGGTACAATGGTCCGTTCAAGGTGGAGAAGACCATCAAGAGTGAGGCATACTGGTTGAAACTTCTCGAGAGGTACAAGTTTCACTTGACTTTTCATGTTTGCTTTCTCAAGCTTTTCCATGAGGATCTGGGTCAATCCAAAGAGAGCTTGTCCTAAAAGAGGTACACCTACCGTCCGGCAGCAATTTGGGAAGAAGGTAGGGAAGATTTTGGGGCATATGCAAGGTGTTTCAAACATTGGGACGAAGTATCTAATGAAGTGGAGAGGGGAGCCGAGGAGCAAGGGGAGTTGGGAAAATGAGAGGGACTTTTGGCAATTTGAATGGAGGATCAAGAAATATTGGGTAGAGCTAAACCCTCCGATGAGGACATCGGGTCTTATTGGTGGGGGAGGACTGTTACGGGTATAGCTGTGGGACGTACCGGGAGATAGGGTTTGTCGGTTGGTGAGTGTTTCTAGGAGGGAAATACATCACACGGTTGTGTTTTTGGGGACCAAAAATTTTACCATATATTAACCGTGTGAAAGAAGGTATCAGAGCTGAGATTCAACACGTCACAAGTGCAAGTTCCAGGCAGAAACCTCCACAATCTGCCAATAAACCACGAAGTAGCACAACACTGCCCCAACACTAGAATTCTAGATGAACCCCGTGACAGAAAGTATCAGTGCCGAGATTCAGCAACGTCACAAGTACAAGTTCCAGGGGGAACCTCCACAATCAGCCAGTAAATGAATCCAGATATTTACACATGATCTACTGAGAGTCTTCGGGAGAGGCTGGCACAACTGGAAGTGTTGGTAAGAGGGCATACTGATAGTGGATCCATTCATACCGTCTTCGATCGACTGCAATCTTTAACAAAAGAGTTTTTGGACTTGAAATCTCTGGTAGGAACACCACCAGAGCCTAGTAGTGCAAGAGAGGCGGCAGAGATGTTGGGTGCTCTCTGGCCTGCATATGATGCTTTGCATGTAGATGTGGCTTTGCTGGAGCAGGTGTTCGTGTTGTAGCCTCAACATGAAGTTGTTGATCATGCAGAGAAAGAAAGCCCAGTCTTCGGAAGGCTCAAGGTGCCAGAGCCAAAGAATTTTGAGGGGACTAGGTCGGCCAAGGACCTAGAGAACTTCATCTGGGACATGCATGAGTACTTTACAGCTGCAAAGATACCCAAAGAGTTGTAAGTTTCTATGGCGAGTATGTTCATGGCGGGGGATGCCCAGGATGATGCGAATGTTGGTCGACCATGTATAGAGACTTGGGAAACCCAAAAATGGGAGTTTCGGGAGTAATTCTTGCCAACCAATACTACCTGGGTCGCAATGGGTCGATTGAAGTGATTGACTCAAACTAGAAGCATGAGATAGTAAGTCAAGGAATTCAGCTCTATTATCTTGGACATGAAGAACACATCCGAGGATGATAAGTTGTTCAACTTTATCACCGGTTTGCAACTGTGGGCACAACTGGAATTGAAGAGACAAAAAAATACAGGATCTACCTGCAGCTTTGGCAGCCGCCAACGCCTTGGTGGACTTCAAGCCAACAATAGGGGTGAAAGATGATACCTTGAGCAAGAAGATCACATTCTGCAAGGACTGCCGACGGGATAGCAAGGAGAAGCCATCCAAGATGCCGAAGAACAAGAAATAAAACTTCAGACCAGGTAATAGGGACCGGATAACAGATGTGAAGAACTTCAGGTGTTTTCTGTGCAATGGTTCACATCGGGCTAAAGAGTGTCCCACGAAGGGGAAAATCAGTGCTATGGTGGCAGCTGCAGACAAAGATTAGGAGGAAGGGCTTTCTACTAGAGCATCTACCCTTCAGATACTCAGGGTGATAAGTGTTGGATGTGCAGCTTCAGGGGGAGCCGACTTGATGTATGTTCCGATGATAGTGAATGGGAGAAGGTTTCAGCTTTCATAGTGTAACGACTTGCCCGAACAGGACCGGGTATTACTTAAAAATATAATTGATGTAATGGTAATATTCCAGAACATGAACTGAAATACAGCAAATAAGTCTCTCAACATATAATATGAATCATAACAATAAATCATGTTCTCTAAAATTTAAAATAATCATCCCACAATCTCGGACCATTACCCATAGCCACATTTATAACACAAGAGAATAATAAGGAAGTCCAACTTTATTATCGATTCACCATACCTGGGTTCGTAAAAGAACCACCAACCACACTTCTATTCTTTAGTCCCAAAGTTGCTCACCTGCAGAGGCAATTCCGCGTTAGTGATAATACCACTAAGCTGCATAATTAAATGAAACAAGTAAATAAAATCCCTATTATCATTTCACTCGTTATTATTATTATTATTACACAAGCAAAGAGTAATTATCCCTCAGGTCATTCTGAGATTAGTAATTTGTCTCTCAAGTCATTCTGAGAATAGTAAGAGTCGACTCCCAGCTCATTCTGAGATTAGAAAACGTCTCCCAGCTCATCCTTAGATTAGGTGATCTCCCAATTCATCTTGAGATTAGTCATGGACTCCCAGTTCATTCTGAGATTAAAAATTGTCTCCTAGCTCATTCTAAGGTTAAAAATCGACTCCCAGCTCATTCTAAGATTAAAAAATGTCTCCCAGCTCATTCTGAGATTAGGTGGTCTCCCAATTCATCTTAGGATTAGTCATGGTCTCCCAGTTCATTCTGAGATTTGAACATTGTCTCCCAGCTCATTCTGAGATTAGGTGGTCCCCCAATTCATTTTGAGGTTAGTCATGGTCTCCCAGTTCATTCTGAGATTAGAAATTGTCTCCCAGCTCATTCTGAGATTAGGAAACGGCTCCCAGCTCATTATGAGATTAGGTGGTCTTCCAATTCATTTTGAGATTAATAATGGTCCCCCAATTCATCTTGAGGTTAAAATCGTCTCCCAGCTCATTATGAGATCAGTGCCGACAAAGGCTACCAATTTGGGAAAATACAACATTTCATATTGTTATACCAGTTTGGGAAAATATAACATTTCAAATATTTATACGGAAAATACAACATTCCAAATAATTATACAGACAATATAACATTTCAGATAATTATACAGACAATAAACATTTCAAATAATTATACAGACAATATAACATTTCAAATAATTATACGAACACACATATTAATTTTAAAGGTGCGGCCCCGTGTCAGACTGAGTCAATTCCTTGACCCCGATTGCATTATAGCGCATGGTGGTCGAATCTGGGCTCAGGCCGACTAGGGCTGCCAACAAGAGAAAGTACAACATTTCAAATGATTATATGGACCTGGGTATTTCCAACTCGCAGCTGCGACCAATGATCCTAATCTGAACGAGAATATAAAATTATACATAAGTATAATTTTATTCGAGTAGGGATGCATGCAACTAAATATCTAATATATATATCATTTCCAAAAAATATTAAATATTAAATTATCAACAAATCTAGTGAGATAATTAATTATCCTCTGACATAACCATGTAAATCCTACTTCATATTTTAAATTAATTATCTAAATCATAATTAATACCTAACAATTGATAAAATAATTATTACTAATAACAAGTATTTAATTTTTTTTGTGGTGATAATATTTAACCCCGATCTTGATGATTTAGTTGACTGTTATAATTTTTAATCGCTACTTTTATTTACAACAATTTTATTAATTAATTTATTCAATTAAATTATTTAAAATAATTTGTATTATTCAAAAATATTATAAATACAATTATTTTAAATTATTCGACTCAATAAAGTTTAAAACTTTATTTATTTTCAATATGCTATTTAGGTTCGACACGAGTGATTGCTACCCGACTGTAGTTTAATAACCCGTTTTCTACATTACTAATTCGTTATTAAAATAATCACTTTATTTACCTAATATTAAATTTAATATGGTAAAGGAAAATTCTTTATTTTATTAATTACTTATAACCCTCCGATTTAATTTAATCACTTGAATTACGCCGATTAATTATCGACCGTTTATCGTTACCGTGTTTTTATTACTTGTGGCGATTTCATACAATAATTAGTTAGTTTAGTAACTTTACCCATAACCCCTTAAAATAATTATTTTTAAAGATTTATTACGAGTTTGAATTATTTTTAACTCGAGTCGGTATCGAGTCAGGTGTTACATAAGAGTTGGTATTATTATTTAACTCGAGCTATGTCGAGTCAGCCATTATTTACAAGATTGCCACCCAAGGTAATTTTTTTCCTTCTTCTTCTCCGGCATGCTCTGCTCCCGACTCCAGGCACCCTCCAGCCACCGCCGCCGTCGACCACCTCCGGCCGCTGTCAATCGTCGTCGACCAGCCCTGCCATGCCCTTGCGGTGTCGCCCCGGCCAACTCCGGCCATCTTCCAGCCGCGGCGACGCCGGCATCGCCTTCCTAGCGACACGCTCGCGTCGGCGATTCCACCACCAGCGAGCGTCGCCACCTCAATTGGGTGGTCGCCTCGACACTCTCGACCACCTATCTACCCTCCCCGGCCATATTGGAACCCGTTGCCACCTAGGACAGCCGGATTTCTTCTCCCACCGCCGTCGCCCTATTTTTGCCATCGCTACAGTTTTTGGCCATTTACCACCCCAAGCAGACATCCACACACATGAGATCGACTCTACACTGATCGACAAAGAGAGTAGGATCATCTTCAGACGTCAGAACACGCACCGATTCCCGGCGACCTTACCTGTGCTTCCCCATCTCGCCGAAACGGGGGACTCGTCGGCCGAATTAAATTTTAATTTTTGTTTAGTTTCTTTCTTAGTGATTTTAAACTTTAATCCTCACGATTGTAAAGCTTATTCTCCAATTAAAATATGCATGCAAGAAAATTAAGAAGAGGGAGATAGGAAGAATACCTAAGTAAGGAAGAAGACACGCCGGCAAGGAAGAGGAGAAGAGAATGCGAATGAAGGCTAGGGTGAAGGACATCCTTTATAAAATGAAATGACGGCTAGGGTTTGTGGAAACACACCAACACCCGTATTTTATTCCTATAACAGGGTAACCGGGTAAAGAATAAAATATTTAACCGGGTAGACTTAATCGGGTAGAGAATATAATATAATTAATATTAATTCTCAAACGTTCGATCCTTCCCTGCCCAAGTCGAATATAATAAATTTATTTTCTACAGTCTTTACAGATAGACACTAGTGTGACGCATAGTTTAATCTCCCAGGGGATGGCTATAGAATTAGGGCAGAAGTCCAGGATCACCACTAGATGGAATATGAGGCATGGATGGACCTGATGGTTATTGAGATGGATGACTTCGATCTGATCATCGGGAATGCCTTCATGAGGACTGCCGGTGTGTGAGTGCTTTCACAGCTTGAAGGTATACTTATAATCGACAAGGCGGGTGCAAACTTTGTTCGTGGCGAGGGAGCACCTTTGAGGGTTAAGGAATGAATCATCAGTAAGGAGCAGCTATCGGCAATGCAGGTTGCTCGAGGGTGCAAGAAAGGGGTCTTAACTTATCTTGATGTAATAGTTGAGATCCAACAGGACCATGTGGCTGACATGACGCAATCATGGGTAGGGCTGTTGGACGAGTAATTAGACATGATGCCTATCGAATTGTGAGACGGGTTACCTCCCAAGACATCGATCGAATACCATATGGAGTTGGTGCCAGGGGCAAGAGCACCAGCAAAGGCGCCATATAGGATGTCATCTAAGGAACTCACAAAGTTCAAGATCTAGATAGGGGAGCTGCTAGATTTGGGGAAAATTCCACCATAGACTGCACCATATGCTGTGACTGTTCTATTCTAGGAGAAGTCAGATGGATCACTTTGATTATGTGTTGACTAGCTGGGATTGAATAAGTTAACTATCAAGAACAAGTACCCAATTCCTTTGATAGGTGATTTCTTTGATAGACTTAGTGGTGAGAGGGTGTTCACTAAGCTGGACCTTAGGTCAGGATATTAGCAAGTCCAGATTACGCCAGAGGATGTTCCAAAGATGACAATGGTCTTAAGCTATGGGTCATATAAATTCCTTGTGATGCTGTTTGGTCTAACCAATGCACCAGCTACATTTTGTAATCTGATGAATGACGATCTTCCACAACTTCATTGATGAGTCCATTGAGGAGCATTGGGGTCACCTGAGACAGGTTCTGAATCAGCTGAGGGAGCACGACCTTTTAATGAAAAAGGAAAATGTGAGTTCGAACTAGGGGAGATCAGCTTCCTTGGGCATCGAATTGGGAAAGGGAAGGTGCGAATGGAGGAATCTAAGGTAAAAGCTATAATTGAGTTGCCAGAGTCAACAAAGGTGACGGAGTTGAGGAGCTTCTTAGGTTTGGCAAATTACTATAGAAAGATTATACATGGGGACAACCATGTAGTGTCCCTGCTGACTGACTTGTTGAGGAAGAGCCAGTCATGGGTGTGGTCGGAGCCATGCCAAGTGGCTTGCAAGGAGCTGAAGGCTGCGATATCATCAGAGCCAATTCTAAAATTGCCAGATTTCAGACAACCATTTGAAGTGGTGCCGGACACATCAGACAAAGGCATGGGAGGTGTACTGTGGCAAGATGGGCATCTAATAGCCTTCGAGAGCTGGCAATTGAAGGAGGTTGAGACGAGGTGTATGGCTCATGAAAAGTAGATGATGATCGTCGTGCATTGTCTCAATGTTTGGCGAGTTTACTTGCTGGGATCCAAGTTCATTGCCCACCTTGTCCTGCTAACACACCAGACAGGACCTCACAAAAGCTTCAATATCAGCCTTCTTCTTTGGCCAATAGTACACTCGTGACATGGGTGCATGCATCCAGTCCATACCTTGATGTCCAGCCTATTGGGTATCATGGGACTACTCCATTAGCTTTCGTCGTAGCCTATCGTTAGGGATGTATAGACGACTACCACTAGCGTAGAACACTCCATCATCAAACCAATACTTTCGAACCAAGTTCTCCCTAATTCTGTTAACCAACTTCTTGTACTCGAGATCCCCCTATGCTAACTCTCCGACTTACCCTAGTATCTCGGTTTCTATCTCTGTCTAGCCCGCCACCACCTCATGTCGTTCCAACTAAGTGCGCCAGCAACTTGGTTGGATTTACTTAGTTGGTGTAGCCACTCAAAATTGTACTCCACCAGAAACTCCTGCCACCTTGCTTGTCGTGGAGACAACTTCTTCTAGGTCATGAAGGAAGTGTTAGCTACATTATTGGTGATGACAATGAACATGGATCCCAGCAAGTACACTCACCAAACTCTGAGACAATGCACCACGGCTAGCATCTCCCTCTCATGGGGTGAATACCTCGTCTCAGCCTCCTTCAGCTTCCATCTCTAGAAGGCTATTGGATGCCCATCTTACTGCAATACACCTCCCACGGCTTTGTCTAAAGCATCCATCACCACTTCAAACAGTTGTCCAAAAGCCAGCAATTTCAGAATTGGCTCTGATGATATCATAGCCTTCAACTCATCAAAAGCTGCTTTGCATGGCTCCGACCACACCCATGATTGACTCTTCCTCAACAAGTCATTCAGCTGTGACACTACATGGCTATACCCATGTATATACTTTTTATAGTAATTGGCCAAACCTAAGAATCTCCTCAACTCCGTCACCTTCCTCGGCTCCGGCCACTCAATCATAGCCTTCACCTTGGATTCATCCATTCACACCTTCCCTTGACCAATTCGATGCCCTAGGAAGCTGAATCCCTTAAGCTAAACTCACATATTTCCTTTTTCACGAAAAGCTTGTGCTCCCTCAACCGATTCAGAACTTGTCTTAGATGATCACAGTTGTAACGACCCGCTCGTTTCGAGCCACAAGCCAAGTGTTACTATATGAAACTAAGTATCTCATAAATTAATTTTCTATTAATTTTCAAGATTTTAATTAAATCCAAAACAATAAATTTAATATACAAATGCTCAGAATAATCTAAGTCCCATGAGCCGAACCAAAATTCCACTACCATGCAAACAATCTCGAGAAAAGAATAGTCCAATAATAGAGTCCTCCAGCTATCCCGACTCTACCTATCCTTCCATGCTCATACTTGCAGAGGCAATTCCGCGTTATTGATAAAACACTAAGTCGAATAATTAAATGAAACAAGTCAATATAAAATCCCTATTATCGTTTCAAGAGTCTTTTAGTTCTTATGAGCCTATGTCGAGCTCTTAATATGCTGGGAGGGGTGGCCACCCCATCTAGCTACCATCCCATGCATGCGCACACAATCTACGTGGCCCACGGCCTGTAGTTACCGATATTTTCCATTGACTCACCCTCTAGGTATCACAAGTGAATAATGAGCTGTCTTGCGCCGTTGCGCCTTGTTACACCTTTCGGCATGGGGGCAGGTGTTCAATCTTTCAAGGGGTGCTGCCTTGTGTCGAATTGAGTCGACCCCGGTTGCGCTCGGTGTATGGTGATCAGACACTCGTGTCGACCAAGACTCCCACATAGTAATTTTAAAGGGTGCAGCCCCGTGTCAGACTAAGTCAATTCCTTGACCCTAGTTGCACTTGGTGCATGGTGGTCGAATCTGGGCTCAGGCCGACCAGAGGTACCAATAAGGGATAATACAATATTTCAAATAATTATACGAACCTAGAATTGTGATGAGGCATCCGCAACTACAACACATGATCATAATATGAATGTAATTTCTCTAAAGCCAAATGTGCTCATAAGCTATCCAGAGGATGTTTTATTTAACAATAGAACACTCCGTTATATAGAAGAATATGTGTGGAATTCAAGAAGTCATTATATTAAATTTTATTAATATGTGTGGAATTTAAGAAATTATTACATTAAATTTTATAGAAAAGAACGTAATCACTTATAACTATATCATTTGTGTGATAAAGAAAAGTAAAAAACTTATTATTAAGTGAATACGAATGGGTTATAAAAGATATTGATTCTTAAAAATTTATTTAATTAAATATTATTTATGGTTCGTTTTAAGATTTATGAAACCCTAAATAAAATAACCTAATTATTTTTTTGGGGGTTTTACAATATCCCCAGCTCGGAAATTTTTGTCCTTGAAAATATAATAAAGAGAAAATTTGGGGTTTTACAATCTCCCCAGCTTGGGAATCTTCATCCTCAAGAAATGGTATGCTAAGTTTACTCTTTCTAACCCAACTCGGCCAATTTGTTTTATCAATAAAATTTTGACCCAACCTAGGATCCAACGTTCTCTCTAACTTAAGAATTTTTATCCCCATAAATTATATAAGATGAACTAATTTCTCAATCACTTTCTAACAAATAGGGTTTTCTTATGTCATACCTTCTTCTCCTCTTTTGTTGCTTCTGAACATTCCTTCTTCATGTTTCCAACCTTCACGCAGTTGAAACACTTAGATAATTCAAAGCATTTTCTAAAGTGCTCCTTACAAAAATTTCTTCGATGCCAAGGCTTCTTCTCACCATCCCTCTTTCTCTTGTTGGGAATACTAGAATTCTCCAAAGCTTGTTGAGTAGATGGTTTGGCCAATGGGTGAGTACGAACACTAGATTTTGGGAAATTATTGTTTTTCTTAGAAATTTTATCTTGTTCCAATATATTAACTCATGATTGGTTGCAGCATTGATAACCTCAGTCAAACAAACTTTGGAAACATTAGCAATTCTCTCCCTCAATTCAAAATTTAGCCTCGATAAGATTTTGCTACATCCAGCCTTCTCATTCTCCATTAATCTAGGGGAAATCTCTCAAATCATAGAAAATTTTGTGCATATTCCAAAACTAAATCATTTCCCTAAGTAAGCTTGTTAAACTCAAGAGCCTTTTGTTGAACCATTGGCTCAAGAAAATACTAATTATTGAAGGAAGTAACAAAATCAACTCATGTAATAGAAGTGATGTAAAACTCATGACTCGAGTCAGAGTTTTACATTAGCGAACCAGTTGGTTCAACCGTCGGTTCGAGTCAAGCTAGTTTCATGATCTGCGTGTTGAGTCGAGACCAGCCATGTGAGTATATCATGATAATGTCGGAAAGATGGTGAGAAATGAGTTATGAGAGTATATGAAAATATGGAGTATATTTTTTTATGTACTTGGTTGTAGAATTATTTTTAAGCTGAATAATGTATTAGGACGCATTATAGGGTGGGTTTATTAGTTATAGAAAATGTCATTGTGGTGTTGTGGTGTGTATTATATTTTATGAGATTTCCCCCTATTTTTCTAGATTTTTGTTTAGGATTTATTACGAGTAAGCTATTATTTTTAACTCGAGTAAGAGTCGAGTCAACTTTTATTCATGAAATTGCCACTAAGCACACCCAACACTTTCTTCCCACCCCCCCTCCCCAAACCCTATTGCCATCAAGGCCGCCCCGATTCACGTGGCCGACAATTGACACTATCGAGCCCTGTGACCAAGCCACACTCCACGATGCGAGTCTGCCTCCTTCTGCATAGCTCTGTTGCCGCCGTGCCGCTAACGCTTCCCCTACCGACCCCTGAGCATTTCTCCCATACCCTGTGCCGCCGCTAAGGCCGGCCGTAAGCCAATCAGATGACCGACCAACCCCGGCCGACTCGTCGCCACCGCTAACTATCATCTCCACTTTCGCTGTCCTCACCGCCACCACCATTGGGTCGAGCTCGCAGAGCTGATGCCAACCCATAGCCGTGATTGCCTTGCTGTAAAAGTTGCCAGAAAATCGCTGAAAAGCCGCTATAAACTGCTAAAAACCACATTCGCTGGAATTCACTGGATCTTCTACCAAACTCACCTAGTCAAAGCCGATCAAACTTTGGACGCCACCGGGCACCGAATTAAAGCTCCGAGACATGCGACCAAATCCTAACAAGTAGTCGAACGTCATTGATCATCGTACTTGGGCTGGAGAGATCTAGCAGACACAAGAAGTGGTAATACAACCAGGAAGAGGATGAGGTTAGCTCAGGACAAATAGAAAAGTAGCACAAACGTGAGGTACATTTGGCGTTAGGAGATCACGTTCTCCTAAAGGTCTCTCCGACTAAGGGAAACACAAAATTTGGGATGCGAGGGAAACTTAGTCTGCGATATATTGGACTATTTGATGTGATCGAGCTCATTGGACTGGTGCCTTATCTGCTAGCATTGCCGCCTTACCTATCGACCATGCACAATGTCTTCCCTGTGTCAATGCAGAAGAAATGTCATCCAGACAACTCTTACATTGTAATTTTTAGAGAGATAGAGCTACAACTAGACCTGATATATCCAAAAGTTGCAGTTCAGATTGTGGACTGCAGAGTGAAGATTCTCCAACGAAAAGAACTTCCCCTAGTACAAGTGTAGTGGAATTGAAGAGGAGTTGAAGAATCTACATGGGAACGCGAATATGAGATGAGGAAGTGATATCTAGAGATATTCGAGCTACCAGCTTCACAACCATGCACCTTACTAGAGATTACTTTCTTTCAGATTATGGATGAGTTTGAAACTTCCTTGGTTCAACTTTTGAGGACTAAATTTTTCTAAGGAGGGAAGGTTGTAAAACCTGTGACTCGAGTCAGAGTTTTACATTAGCAAGCCAGTTAGTTTGAGTCGAGTGAGTTTCATAAACCATGTGCTGAGTCAAGACCAAGTGTGAGTTATGAGTGATGAGGGTGAAGTGTACCTAAGTATATGATAATAATGTTGGAAAGATGGTGAGAAATATGTAACCAGAGTATATGAAAGTATGTGGTCTATTTTTTTATGTAATTGATTGTAGAATTATTTTTAGGTCGGATAATGCATTAGATTGGTTATTAGTTATAAAACATGCCATTATGGTGTTTTGGTGTGTTTTATATTTTATGGGATTTTCTCCTATTTTTCAGGATTTTCTTTTAGGATTTACTATGAGTTAGTTATTATTTTTTACTCGAGACGAAATCGAGTCAAGTTTTATTCACTAAATTGCCATCGAGCATCCTAACACTTTCTTCCCACCAAACCCTATCGTCGCTGATACTGCCCCGAATGACGTCACTGACGTTGCCCTCAGCCGCCGTACAACCACCAATTGACACTGCCGAGCCTCGCCATGCCATCATCGTGCCACCCCGAGCACCTCCACCCACTGCCGAGCCTCCACGATGCCGAATCACCACCCAATAGCGCTACACTCCACGACACAAGTCTGACTCCGTCCGCATCGCTCTACTGCTGCCGTGTTGTCGATGGCCTGCCCTCTGACCCCTAACCATTTCTCCCATTCCCAGCGCTGCCATAAGCCAATCAAATGACCGATCAACCCCTGCCGACTTGTTGCCGTAGGCAACAGTAGGTACCACTGTAATGGCCCGCCTGTTCCAAGCCACGAGCCAATGTTACTATATAATACTAAGTGTCTCATAAATTAATTTTCTATTAATTTTCAAGATTTCAAATAAACTCTTGACATAAAAGTTAATATAATAAATGCTCGAAATAATCTAAGTCCCATGAACCAAACCAAAATATCACTGCTATGCAAACAATCTTAAGAAAAGAATAGTCCAATAATAGAGTCCTCCAGCTATCCCAACTCTACCCATCCTTCCATGCTCATACTTGCGGAGGCAATTCTGCATTAGTGATAAAAACACTAAGTCGTATAAATACAAGAAATAATTAATATATTCCACAACATCTGAATTACATCTTTTAGTGATTATGAGCCTATGTTGACCTCCTAATATGCTGGGAGGGTGACTGCCCATCCAACTACAATCCCATGTATGCGCACACACGCTACGTGGTCCTCAGCCTGTAGTTACAAATATTTGTCATTGACTCACCCTCTCGGTATCACAAGTGCATAACGAGCTGTATTGCACCATTATGCCCTACCACCCCTTTTAGCATGGGGGCAAGTATTTAATCTTTCAAGGGGTGTTGCCCTGTGTCAGATTGAGTCAATTCATTATCCCCGGTTGTGCTCAAGGCATGGTGGTCAAATATTTAAATTAATACGAATGGAAGTTAAATCCTAAAAATATTATAAATATCATTATACTAATATGCTAAAGGTCAAAATCGATAATTTATAATATTAAATTTTTTCAAGAATTATATTAATTAAATAATATTTACGGTTCATTCTAAGATTTACAAAACCCTAGATAAAAAACCTAATTATTTTTTTCAGGGCATTACAATCCCCCAACTCGGGAATTTTCATCCTCAAAAATATAATAAGGAGAAAAATCGGGGTTTTACAATTTCTGTAGCTTGGGAATTTTCGTCCTTAAAAATATAATAAGGAGAAAAATAAGGGTTTTACAATCTCCCTAGCTTGGGAATTTTTGTCCTCCAAAATATAATAGGGTCATGAGGAGAAAATTTGGTGTGTTTTTTCTTGATTTAAGCATTGCCACTCAAAAAGCCATTTTTAATGTATGGAATTCAAAAAGCCATTTGTGTGATAATGTAAAGTCAAAAAGTAATTATTAAGTTAATACGAATGGATGTTAAATCCTAAAAATATTATAAATATCATTATACCGATATGCTAAAGGTCAAAATTGATAATTTATAATATAAATTTGTTTCAAGAATTAATTTAATTAAATAATATTTACGGTTCGTTCTAAGATTTACAAAACCCTAAATAAAATAACCTAATTATTTTTTTCTGGGTTTTACAATCCGAGCGTTTATTATATTAACTTTTATGTCAAGAGTTTATTTAAAATCTTGAAAATTAATAGAAAGTTAATTTATGAGATACTTAGTTTCATATAGTAACACTTAGCTCATGGCTCGGAACGGGCGGGTCGTTACAGGTAATTATACAGACCTGGTATTGTGATGAGACATGATCCTAAAGTCTTCCCTTTGTGAGTGAAATGTGCTCACAAACTATCCAGAGGATGTTTCATTTAACATCAACAGAACTCTCATTTATATAAAAGACTATGTGTGGAATTCAAGAAGTCACTACATTAAATTTTATAAATATTTGTAGAATTTTAAAAGTCATTTGTATGATAATGTAAAGCCAAAAACTAATTATCAAGTTAATACAAATGGATGTTAAATCCTAAAAATATTATAAATATCATTATACCAATATGCTAAAGGTCAAAATCGATAATTTATAATATTAAGTTTTGAAGAATTAAATTAATTAAATAATATTTATGATTCATTCTAAGATTTACAAAACCCTAAATGAAATAACCTAATTATTTTTTTCATGGTTTTACAATCTCCGTAGCTTGGGAATTTTCGCTCTCGAAAATATAATAAGGAGAAAAATTGGAATTTTACAACCGTCGTCGATGTCCTCCCCACCACCACCATTAGGCGAGCTCGCCAAGCCGGTGCCGACCCATATCCCCTATTGCCTCATTGAAAGACAGCCAAAAAGTCGTCGAAAATTGCTAAAAAACTTGATTCGCTAGAATTCACAGGACCTTCAACTTAACTCACCTAGTTAAACCCAATCAAACTTTAAACACTATTGGGCACTGAATTCGAGCTCCGAGACACACAACAAAACCCTAACAAGAAGTCGATTGGCGAGAGAGATCCAACAGACACAAGAAGAGGTAATGCAGATCAGTAAGAGGATGAGGACAGTACAGAAAAGTTATGCTAATCAGCTTAGGACAACCCGTCTACACCACTGAGTCCTACCATGACACCCTGAGCACCTCTGGCCGCTGCCGGGCCTCCATGAGGATGAATCGCCGCGCGACCACGCCACACTCCATGATGCGATTCTCGTGCCGTCTGCGCCACTCCGCTGCCACCATGACACCAACGCCTCCCCATCTGATTTCTAATCACTTACCCCATACCCAGTGCCAACGCCAAAGTCGGCTGTGTGCCAATCGGATGACTAACTGTCCCCGTCCGACTCATCCCCACCTTAGGAGGTCATCTTCACCTTCGCTGTCCTCACCACCACCACCACCATTGGATCGAGCTTGCTGACCTGGTGGTGACCAATAACCCGATTGCCTTGACAGAAAATTCACCGAAAAACTGCCTAAAAGCTGCTGAACAACCGCCGAAGACTTTCAAAAATTGCCGACAACTGCCATAAAACCGGATTCGCTAGAATTCCCCAAATCTTCCACCAAACTTACCCATTCGAACTTGATCTAACTTTGGATGCTGCGGGGCAACTGAATTTGAGCTCCAAGATATGCAACCAAACCATAACTAGTCGTTGATTAGCATCGATCATTGTTGCCATTGATGCGAGGTATAATTACCTCCGATTTAATTATTTAAAATTGATGATTATTAGCATGACACGTTAGGATTGACTAATTATCATGATGACTTAGCATGATATCATTGATTTTGAATGAATGCTACTCATCTAATTGAGTAAATTAAATCTCAGCATGCTAATTGACTACAACGTCACTTAGAAAGACATAATAAAATTGGTATGAATAGGATGAGTTAGAATTATTTTTACATTGATGATTATTTGATGATTGATGGGTGATGAGTGTATTGTGAGTATGATGTCTGTGATGAGTTTGATGCATCATTCAATTAGCGGGAGTTAGCTTCTAGATTTGATGTATAGGTACGGAGTAGGAGCCTCTAAATTACATAGGCACCCAAACACGAATGGAGACTCTACCAGGTTCGTTTAGGACTCGCTCTTAATTTATTCTCTCATTTTATCGTGTTTTGTTTGAACAAGTAACTGGACCTGTTGAGTGGTGGATTTTGTATCCCACTCCACACGGGATATTTCACTAATTCTATTTCCAGATTAATAACCCTTGAGGATGAGATCCCTCGAGTTTGGTTTTGAAACCCAGATCCAACTCACGATGCCTTTGGGCCTATTATACTAAATTCCCTACCCAGGCCTTTGTATATGAAGTTTTCATGTTTTCAGTGATATGTGAGATGAGGGGAAATTGATGGCCACGTCTTGAGATAGGGCATGCATTAGTCAAAGCAGGCTCTGAAATTGGTGAACGTTCTTCCATTCCTGAGGGATCTTGATAACTCCACTTTTGAGTTCCTCAATCGTAGAGAAGTGTGGAGGTTTATGGGTACTGCTATGGAGTGCATGTCTAGACTTGTGGTTTTAAATGTAGGTGATGATAATGAGGAGGATGAGCCAGCTAGGATGGAGGAGTAGTGATGTCTGTTGCATGCACGCACAGGTGCCGACCGAATATTTGTTTTGTCTACTTTATTTGTGTTATGTTATTATGAAGAATGAAATACTTATGAAGATTGTGGTAAATAAAAATGGATAGTGATATTATGATTTGAAACAGATATTAGTGTGCTAGTCAAACGATAAAAGTGAAATGTGAATAGAATGAACAAGTTGGTTAAGACCCAAATGTTCTGAATGTTTTGATGTGATAGAATATAGTACGTATACATGTTTATTTTATTTTTCTTTAAATTTTTAATAATTTTATTGTAATTTTTGTTTATGTGTAGAGTAGATCCATGGGAGTTGAGTTCGGGTTAGCCGACCTAACTGGGACCAATGACATTCCGGTTTGGTTCCCACACGTGAACTGGATTTGGGGTCTTACAACCACTTTCTTCTGCTCTCTTTGGCCTTCTTCTTCCTCCATGGAGCTCCAAGCAGCTCCCCTCCACTTTCTAGCATCCGAGTGTAGTAGGCTTTGAGGTTGGATGCCTCAAAGACCTCCCCTTGGTCTTCACATGTTAGCCTTAGGTTTGGGCTCTCTCTGTTGCTCATTGTTTGAAATGTATTGCTTAGATGTTTCTATGAATTTTAGGAGAATTTGTAGTATACATTTATCTTATTTGGCCATGTAAATAAATAGAAATGATTTTTATAATTCATCTACATCACTGATATGTTACGTTTCAGTATAAAAATCTTATCTTGGCATTCTAATGTTCAATTTGCACAATTTTTATTTTGTTACACTCATAACATGTCGATCTACAACTTTTGTGTTGGGTGTTTTACCTCTCATTAGCTATAATTTTCATGTATACAGTAAAAAGTGAGGAAAGGTGGGAACTTGGACCCCAATTTTAAACAAATAATTTTGTGTTGGGTATTTATGACTATGAGCATGATTTGTGATTGTGTTATATTTTAAGACACCAATTTTAAACAAATAATTTTTAAGATTATATGATACAAAAATAATTATTTAATTGAATGAAGTAAATTTTGGGAATGGGTAAAAATAATCTAGATATGTTTCAGAGGTGTTTACACGGACTGTGTAAAGATGATGGGTGAAAACCCTAGTTTTTCACTCCAATTTTAAATTACATTAAAATAGGCTAAGGGTAATTTATTTTAGTAAAACTTGGTCCATACCTTACCCTATGTCTCAGTAGTACTGTGACCAATTTTGAGGCCATTTGGTGTAGGTTCTCAATTTTATTTATGAATGTCAAATTTGTTATGGTCGAGATAGCACTAGAAACAGCCCATCCCATGACCTAACTTGTAAAATCCACTTAGGCCCAATTACAAAGTAAATTTGACGTAACTATTACTGGGCTCAAGCTCCATGTGTTAGCTAACTATGTCCACTCGCCCGCCATTTAGAGTTCTCTAGCTCATGAACCAACAGTTACCATATTGGTGCGCAGCCCACGAACACTATTCTAGCACCTTAGGGCCGAGTTTAATGGGCCTTGTTCCCTTTGATTGGTGCATAGGTCAGCCATGGTAGAATTTACCAATGAACCTTACAGTGTAGGGAAACCGTAAAAATTTCAGCCCATTTGAACATTGTTAGGTCTGTCTGAAAAATTGCCTAGTAAGTGAGCATACAAACCAAAACCTTAATTAAGTTACCTATAAAGGTTTAACACTTTACTTAGGACCAAATTTAAATAATTACTCAATGTTAGTGTTGAGCTTGTGTGGGGGCTTTCCTTCGTTTTTTGTGTAGATGTGGCCCCATTCTTATTCAATTCCATAACTGTGCTAGGTATGATGGGTGAGCTCATCGACTAAAATACGGAGCACTACTTACCGACTAGAATACGAAACACAACTCACCCAGGTGCGTATGACTCTCCCTTGTCTTGATCTTTGTTTGACTCCCTGCGTGTCGAGTTTAAGCGCATTTTATACATAGGACGGCATCAGCTGCGTTTTATCGGATCCCTCCAATGTTGGGTCATTTAGCCGTATTTTTTGCATATGTTTAATAAAACTTCAAGGTTGAGACCCCTTAATGGTTTTCAAAAGATAAGATCCAAAAATTAAATATTAAATCCCAAGCTGATATGTATAAATATAAGGGTTGACGGCACTACGACTAAGAGTGTGTATGGGGATGTATGGACCGCACTAGTACTCCTTCAAACCCTAAGGTAATGAGGAGTATGAAGGTACTGACTAATGCAGCACATTTTTGGAATTTGCGGCGCAAACTTAACCATTCCTTTCGCCACTCAAGTACTGTGACGAGCGAATATGGAGGATGTGAGGGCATAAGTATTGTATGTATGAATATGAATATTAGTCATGCATGCGCACAGGCACTTGTTTAAGTATCTTTGCTTATCACCCAATGTGAGCAATTCTAAACTTGCCTATATTTTCATGGGTAATAGAATACCCATTTGCTAGCTTGCTATTTTATTGATAGTTATTTGAACTGGTAATCAAATTATTTGTTTATTGACATGTCTATTATATGTAGGTGAGGTTCCTTGGTGATGGCCAGCTAATGTGCATGGATCAGAATGCTCAATGGTGGTTGTGGTAGGGGCCCTTTGTTATGTTTTAGACTATGTATTTTGTGGATAACTATATGACAGACATATGCCCTAACTATGTGAACTTGTACAATTTGGATGTATGTCATGATGGTTGTGTCTTAGCATGTTTAACCTTTAGGTTATTATATTTTACTGTGGACTTATAATCCTTTTGGGGCAAGGCTTAACCATGGTGTACAAGGTATATAAGCCCCAGAGTCCTGGAACATAAAGAGGAGCTAGGTTAGGTACATGAAACGTACTGGTAGGAGTCTAGTTTTTGTGTTAGAGTAACATGGGTGGAAAAGCTTATGGTTCACACCACTTGAAGTCTAGGTACTAGGGTTTGATGCCTCGATACTCGATGATGATGTGTAATTCTTTGATGCTTTAATTATTGCTCGTGTACCCAATTTTGATTCACCTAAGATTAGAATCAGAAATGTTATGATTGAGTCAAGTCATGTTTGAAGTGATTGGTCGGTAAGACTCGATCGATACAATAGATGAAAACAACCTTCTTAGTATCATGAGAATGGAAAACATTGTTAAATACGTGTCAAAACACGCCAAATATAAGTAAAAGTAAGAAAAGAAATAAATGCATTGAGCTCAAGTTGTGTATCATTTATTTGTCCTTCCACCAAAGTCGACTCATGATTTGCAAGACCTATATATATTATATGAAAAACGTCAGTAACGAGTGTTACTAGTTCAAAAATAACTAATACAAACTGGCAAATAGGTATTCCATTACCACGAAAACTTATAAAACTTCAAAATTGACCTCATGTTGGGCGGTAAGCAAACATACTTTAAAAAAGTGTCAGCTCACATGCACGGCTCATCATCATATTCACACATACAAGGCTTACGCCCTCACATCTTCCATATTATACCCACCACAGTACTCGAATGGAAAATGAATGGATAAGTTAGTGCCACAAATTCCGAAGAATGTGCTACGTTATGTAGTACCCTCATACACCACACTACCTCTGGGTTTGAAGGAGTTTGGTGCGGTCTATGCATATCTATGTACCGCTCACTCTCTTATTCATGAAATCCATAAAAATACATGTCCTTATATAATAGGTTAAGTAAAGAGGCTTATATTATATATTTTTGGAGCTTTAGTTCAAAAACCAACAAGGGATCTCATCCTCAGTAGTTTTATTAAACATGTGTAGAAAACATGGCTAAATAGCCCAACAAAGGAGGGATCCGATAAAACTCCCTTGATGTCCTCTTACATATAAAACACGATTAAACTCGATACGCAAGGAGTCAAGCAGAGAGGGAGAGTCCCATGGACCTGTGGTCCAAGTTCCAAGCGTATCTACACATCTACGGCAAGCTCGGACTCCGAAACCTACATTGGAAATCATTAATAAGTAAAATACTAACATCTATATATAATGCATGTTTGTGGTGTGCACTCATATCATCAATACATCCTAATAAAGAAAACAGTGCTAACAAACCTATAACTAAACATGTCGCATGAAAATCGAGACTATAATAATAATAAATAAGAAAATACACTCATATATAATTAGATAAATAATAAATACATAAACATGAAGAATACCTAATCATAAAATAATAATATAATTAAACTATATAAATACATGAGTAAACACGAGTAAATATCAACATATACTCCTGTAGTAAACATATAAATAAATAAATAAATAAATAAATAGTTAATCCTCATTAATCATGAATATTAATAATATCATAGTCATACAATACAAAAATACATAATTAAATACAAATAAAAAATAGCATACACAGAATGAACAAATAAATAAATACAATTTAGTAAACATAATAAGGCTAATATTCATAAGTAAATATAATATTAATAATAATAAATAATCATGTAAACATTCATCATATATGATAAACATATAAATAAAATAAATAAATAAATAAAATAATAAATAAAGAAAAATAATCATAACATGCAATCATGCTAAATCATGTGAATATGCATTATAGCTAACATAAAGGTTCTCGAATTACCGAAAACGGTGCAAGAACGGACAAAAACTAGTTTGAAAATGAGCTGAATCATACCGAAACCAAGTTGAACCAGATTGAACTAAGCTAGAACCAACCCGATCTAGGTTAGCTAGAAAATGGGCCGAGTTGACTAGGCGGACATGATGGACATGGACTCGGGCACGACCAAGCGAACTCGGGCATGACCAAGTGGACTTGGTGCACGGCCAGGAGGATGCTAACACGGGCAGCATTGCACTGACATGAACATGGCAAACATGCCGAACGGGCCGGCCGGTGCCAGTCATGGGAAAAAGCCGACGACAGCGAGGCTTGGGTCGCCGCCAGTCGGGATCGGCATGGGGCATCATGGCAAAGGTGCTGGTGGTGACAATCGGAGGAGTCCGGACATTGGCTGATCAGAAAATGGCCGGGAAGTGGTAGTATCACCGATGGGTGCGGTAACGTCGCCGGTAGTGTCACGGCCATGGTGGTGGTTGTGGGTTGTCTCAAAATGGAGAACTAGGCAAGATGAAGCTGTGTGGGTGGTTGGATCGGCCAGAGGCTGGCTCGCCAGCAGCCGGAAAATGGCCCGAATGGGTGGCGGTGGCAATTGAAATTGACTGGAAACACACTGTCTGCTTGCGGCCATAGTGGTGGCACCGAGTGGCGATGGTGGGTACAGATGGATAGCTGGCCACAGTGGTCATGGCTGTACCAATTCGGTAGCTAGAGGAGAGGTGGGGTCTCGCTAGCGACGAGCCAAAGTGGTGGCGGCGCTAGGGGTGTAACTCTGAAAATCAATGGAAATGTTTAAAATATAAATGGGAGAAAACTAGGGTTGACATGGATGGCTCGGATCTTGCCATGTGTCACAATCTGAACGTCCAACAACTTGTTACCTAGTGGAGACCACATATGGGCATATGCACTATACCTATGAACGGAAAGCTCGGATAGAGACCGTCGGAAGGTAAAACTGACTCGAGGACAAAAAAGTGACTCTAAAGGTAGAAATCAAGGCTAGAAGGCTAAATGGGCCTCAAAACTCAATCAGGCTGGGCCCACAGGGGCACAATCCGATGATCTAAAATCCTTATGATGCATATAATGAGATACCTTAAAAATCCCAAATGGCTACTGACCGCTACAATGGCCTAGACTAGGCCTATTACCCTAGCTAACTCATAAAAATCATATGTATATCACGTGTATACATTGATAACTTGCACTTTATTGTAGCCTAACTCAAGCAATCATCTACATGTTGGGCGTACTCGACCACCATAACATGCTCATATGCCCATGTAAGCCCCATATTCATGGTTTAAAAATTGGTATGGCTCGAACTCATTCGAACTAATTTGATACTGACTCGAACTGGGCAAAACTGAAATCAGGTAAAACCCTAACCTGGAGCTGGAGTTTTATAGTATGTAGAACAGGTAACCATGACCTTTGTTTAAATACTTGCATCATCTTCATGTAACTAAAAAGAAGGCCTAAGCCAATCACTTGAACTAAGTATTACGAATATGTTATACGCAACAGCATGCAACCTCAAAACTGTAGCATGAGTGTGCTTCTTCTATAGCTAGGAGTGATCATCATATTTTTAATGTCACCACTCATAGTCGTAGGGGTGATTCTGTGAAGACCCGGAAAAAAAATAATAAAAATAATAAATAATATATAATATATATAAATAATAATAATAATAACGTTCGACGCGGGGGAATCGAACGTGGGGAAAAAATTTCGTTAGCTGGTTAGGTATGAATTACCCGGTTAATTGAGAAGTAATTTCTAACCGGACGATTCTACTTGAATCGGTCAAGTCGACCACATTATTTATCCATCTAACCATTTAAGTGAATCATACCATGTACCCGTTTAAGAGGTTAAGTGAAATGGTTAAGTGAACCGTATTGATTACCCAATTACCCGATTAAAGGAATTGCGGTGAAAGGGTGTTTCCACAAACCCTAGCCGTCATTTCATTCTTTGTAAAAGGAGAAGGGGAGGGCGTCTTCTACATCTTTCTCCTCCTTGGACAGATGCTGGCTTTCCTCCTTCGCTCGGGTAATTCCTTTTCCTTTCTTTTTCTTTTGTTGCATGCATACACATGTTGCATAAATCATAAACATGTTAAACATAAGAATCAAATGAGAAATCAACAAGGGAAGAAGAAAACCAGGAGGACGTCCTGCTGTTTTAGCAGCAGCAACAACACCATCCTCCATCCTTGTGAGTAGGGTTGACGTGCTGGAAGTAGGGAGTGTTCCCAGCGGTGCTGCTGGCCGGACGGAGTCGCCTTGGGTGGCCGAGTCAGACCGGCGGGGAGAGATGTAAATCAGGAAGTGTAGGGAGACCAGGTTGGTGTTGATTGGGTGGTGTTGCTGGCCAGACGTGGATCCGCCATGGAAAGGGCAGACTGGTCGTCACTTGGGGTGGTGCTGGTCGTCACCTTGATGGGGCAGGACATGGTCGCCATGGCTGCTGGTCGGCCACCATGAATGGTGAAATTAAGGTCCCCATGTAGGGTGTAGTCCGAGTTCCATGAGACAGCAGCGGATAAAGGTTGGATCTTTGGTGTTTTTCCAATCAGATTAGTGGGGTAGATAGAAGATGGGGTCTGAGATTGGGTGGAAGGAAAAGAAGACGGGCTGGTCGGGTGCTGTTTATGTGGCTGACTAGAATAGTCGCCATGGGTCTGGTCGGGGTTGCTGTTTGGGTGGCCAGGATGGGGTCACCAAGGACTGGTTGAGGGTTGCCATGTGGTGGCCAATTTGGTGACGCCATAGCAGCAAATGGAGGCCGCCACATTACTGGTTGGTCGCCATGCATGGTGAAAATACCGGCTTTTGCTGGTTGATTACAATAAAGCTGGGAGCTTTGGGGTCGTTAAATGAATTGTTAAAGTGGGATGGCAACCAGGTCAATATAGGAGAACTCGATGCGGTTGAGTTAGAATATAAGGTAAATACAAAAGACTAAAGTATGGGATATGTTAATAATTGAATTATCAATTAGATAATGGGGATTTGGATGGGGATAATTAATAATTAATTATCATTAGAATTGCTGAAAATTTAATAAGAAATAAAGACTAACATGAACTAATTACATCATTTAAAATTGATAGTATATTAGTCATGTAGTTGCATGTAGGTTCATGCAAAATAAAATTATACTAATGTATAATTTTATGCCCTTATTCAGATTAGGGTTAACGGTTCATAGTCAGACGAAATCACAAGTCAGGTACGTATAATAGGTAGAACATCGTACTTTCCTTGTTGGTAGCCTAGGTCGGCCTGAGCCCAGATTCGACCACCATGCACCGAGTGCAACCGGGGTCAAAGAATTGACTCAGTCCGACACTGGGTCGTATTATGTGCGTAAATTGTGTAATGCATCGACATTGTTTTGGAGTAGTGATAGCCGCCCCATAAAAAGGCTACGGCCGGGGTGAGTGAGGCACAGCGATTCCTCCATCGCACTGGAGTGCAGTGATAGCCTCCCCATAAAAAGGCTACGGCCAGGGTGTGCAAGGCACTGGCACTGGAGTGCAGTGATAGCTGCCCCATAAAAAGGCTACGGCCAGGGTGTGTGAGGCACTGGCACTAGAGTTGGCAGTGAGAGCTTCCCCACAAACGGGGCATAGCAATCACCTGAGTGCAGTGATAGTCTCCCCATAAAAAGGCTACGGCCGGGGTGTGCAAGGCACTGGCACCGGAGTGCAGTGATAGCCTCCCCATAAAAAGGCTACGGCCGGGGTGTGCGAGGCACTGGCACTAAAATTGGTAGTGAGAGCTTCCCCACAAACGGGGCGCAGCAATCACCTGAGTGCAGTGATAGCTACCCCACAAAAAGGCTACGGCCGGGGTGTGTGAGGCACTGGCACTGGAGACGGTAGTGGTAGCCTCCCCACAAAAGGGCTATGGCCGGGGTGTGCGGATCACAGCGGATACCTCCTCCGCATTGTTTTGGAGTACAGCGGAATCGCTCCACCGCATATTAAAATAAACTTAAGGAAATAGTGGAATGTACTTGTTTTGTTTTATCTATTATACTACTTAGTGTTGTAATCACTAACGCGGAATTGCCTCCGCAGGTGTGCAGATACGAGATTAGGTGATTGACAACCAGAGCATGGAGCAAAATAAATATGAGGACTCCTTTCTTTTTTTTACTATTTGAGAAATAAGTGTGGCTACTGGGAAACGGTCCAAGACTGTGGGATCTTTATATATGTTTTTGTTTACAAAAATGTTAGACATATTTGCTTAAATTTTGAGTAACACCTTGCCAGCTAGGCCCACAATGTTGTGACAAATGGCGGGTCGTTACAGGTTCTACCTATGTTACGACTAGGGGTGTTCATAGAGGAATCCTTTAAGTCTAAGATCCGCCTTTGTAATACGAACTCTGCATGCATTCTATGAAAACCAAACCTAGTGTTTATCTTAAGCCTCTATGGAGGGTTGAGATCTACTTTCATAAAGTCTATACGTGATAACAATTGGTAGTGAGAGCTTCCCCACTTATTCGATGCGTGTACCTCACGATGCATTAAAATAGTAACAATAAGTTTTTGGCTCTATTTTTGGGGATTTGCTTTGTTTTTATATATGTTGATAGCTTTTTAAGAAACTTATTTAGTTTGTGTTTTTAGGTAGTCCATGCAAGAGAGCCAATTAGAAGGACGAGTTCCTTTTTACCCATAAATTGAAAGAACTTGCTTAAGGGTCAGACAAGAGCGAAGGCAAAGCCTTGACTCAAAACTTTAACCAACAAAGCTTTGAGAATCAGAACATTAGAGAACAAGCTTTTGCTAACTAGAATATTGGCAATCAAAACCTGGAAGAACAAAAACCTATGGAGAAAGCCTTTGTTAACCATAACATGGGTAATCAAGTGAGGTCACCGCATCAAAACCTGCTCGAGCAAGACAACAACAGATCATTGGCAGAATTAGCCCCCATCTGGAAGACTTCAATCTCAATATTGTGAGACCACATATTCTAGCTAACAACTTTAAGCTTAAATCAATGATGTTTCAAATGCCACAACCTGTTGGACAATTCAATGGACTGCCTAGTGAGGATCCCCACATGCACCTACTGAACTTTGTAGAAATTTGTGATTCATACAAGCAATACCAAGTGTCTGAAGATGCAATTAGGCTAAGACTATTTCCATTTTTTTTAAGTTGACTAGTCAGACTATGGTTCCATTCATTTGCACCCAACTCAATCGCCACTTGAGAGGAGATGGCAAGAAAGTTCATATTTTAATATTATCCAACATCTAGAATTGTTCAATTCAGGAATGAGATCACCTCTTTTGTTCAAATGGAGAAAGAGTCTGTTTATGGCACATGGAAAAAATTTAAAGATTTATGGAGAAAGTGTACTTATCATGGGATTCATCCATGGTTTCAAATTCAAACATTTTACAATGGGTTAATGAGTCAAACCAAGTCTATTGTTAATGTTGTTGCAGAAGGTTCCATCATTACAAAGACCAATAATGAAGCATGAAGCTAGCTTCCAATCATCATCAGATGATGTATGAAAGGACAACAAGCAAAAGTGTTACAAGAGTTATACAAATCAATGTTTTTAATGCCCTATCAAAAAACAATAGCCAAAATTAATACAA
Organism: Piper betle; assembly: GCA_033002965.1. Classification (NCBI taxonomy): domain Eukaryota; kingdom Viridiplantae; phylum Streptophyta; class Magnoliopsida; order Piperales; family Piperaceae; genus Piper; species Piper betle. Next base: position 84,024 of record JAURVB010000720.1, read on the forward strand.
GTCCTCTTAATGAAAATGGATTTGGGATAGATAATTTCACTTAATTAATAGGTAGCATAGCTTGTTGTGTTTATCAAGTTACACACAATTGCAATTGATATCCAGAGAAACGAGTCTTACTACAACCTACCACCTTGGCATCATTCCGCATTCCTATTCAAACAAAACTAGATTGATGATTTACGATCAACTCCCTTTCATGGATATTTATGACTCTAAGGCATTCCTACAGTTAGAACCTTGCACAACTTCATCCAAAGATATCATCAGTTTGCCTATTCCTAGAGCCCGACCAAATCTCTTACTAATATAAGAGTTAGCTACTCTCATACAACATTAAGAACAGATATGCAATAATCAACTCTTGAATTAATGTATCAAGATAACACAAAAAGATATATTACATATCAACTATGATCCATCATACACCCCAACATATCACCAGCATTTACCACATATTAGAGTGATAATACATCATTAAACTCAACATAAGACAACATTGCTAAAAGATGAGAAAGATTACGCAAATCAATAATGATGGGGCCCGGGCAAGAACATCTTTTCAACAACGCTGCTTTCCTCGTAACTTGGCTTCCATAGCTTCTTCTCTATAGTCATTTGACTCCTTTAAGTTGGCAATGTGGAATGTATAGGGGAAAGCAGAGAGGAAGAATGAGTTTTCTCTCCTTCAAAAAGGCTCTCCCTTTCTATTGCATGGATGAGAATATATATAACTGATGGAGGTAGAACTCTTCTTGTCAATGCGGTAGCTTTCTGGTAGCTTCTTCCTCGACTCAGAGAGACATGTGTTGACTCCGTCATAATTCTTTGGACTGTGTTCTCCAGTTTTGCCCCCTTGTTGTCTTCTTTCACTTCAACGACTTGTGGAGTTGGTGGAGTTGTTCCATGAAATTCAAATTGTCCCAATTGAAATAGCTTGCTAAACTTGGTCGTGGAGTCTTCCTTGCAACTTCCTTCCTCAACTAATGCACATGATTTATTCTTCTTTAATCATTGATATTAGGTTGGTGTGTTCCTTTCTTGTTCATCAAGATGCCCATCTCATGACTTCTAAATGGGGACTTGGGTGGATTAGGTAGATATGTCCAATGGTGTAGAGCATGTGTAGACTTTTATGATTTTTGAAAAAGCATGCGTAGAGCGTTGTAGGTTTGATCGTATACAGGTCTGACCATACTAGGATATGCTTCAAAGTGGTCTTTCCTAGGTTGATGAAATGTAGTTTGATCACATTTTGCAAGTGTGCACGAGATTTGTCCAAGTTCCTCCAAAATACAATTCATTACTTAGAATTATCTTGAAATTTACTCTTCCAGTATTCTACAATGATTCAAAATTTTCAATTTTTTTCTGAAAACACTAAGTAAAATAGTGCTAAGGCATGGAAATGTTCTACTAAAATTATTAAATGCTAGCTTAATTTACGATGTATCATTGAGCTCGCCGACTTAGGACGAGGACATCCACTCATCCAAGTCTATAAGATCCTCTACTTCATCTTCTACTTAACTCCTTGAGTGAGGATTTAACTGAGTTTTAGTCAATAGGACAACATTAGTGGCATTTTATTGGATCTCGCCAATGCTGGGACATTTAATTAAGTTTTCCTTAATTTAATAAAACTTCAAGGATGAGATCCCTTGGTGGTTTTTAAAAGTGAGATGTAGAAATAATATGATATATGTCCCTACCTAAGCCTATTATATACATAAGTACTATGACAGCTTACAGTTTTATGAACAAGAGAGAGGGTTGTAAGAAGATGCAAGAATTTCACTAGTACTCCTTTACACCCTAAAGTAGTGCAATGTAAGTAGGCTACTGAGTAATGCAACACATTTCTAGAATTTATGGCATTTTCCCATTCTATCTAAGTACCATGGCGGACAATATATGGAAAATGCGAGGGGGGCGTAGGTATATATGTATGCATGGATGTATGTATGAGGTCGTCGAGTTGCTCTAACATGTTTATGATATTTGGCCACTTTAGTCTATGCCTACAGCCTTGTGATGTACTCTTGTAATTTCAGTGAATCTCATGGGTGTTAAGATACCCATATGCTAATATTGATTTTCAATAGTTATTTTCCTACAAGTAATTAAATTTGTTTGATTACTGGCAGTTTTTCTATATTTATATAGGTGAGTACTCGTGGTTGCGGGTGACATAGGTGGACAGATCGAGAGGCTCATGGAAAGTGATGGTACCATGTGGCTTGTTGTATTATGTATTATGCGAGTTTATGTTGTTATAGGACTTAAGTATTTGGGGATTTGATCTTACGTATTTTGGGAACTCTGGCACTCTATGGTGTACTATGATGTGGGTGAGCGCCCTAACCTTATGATGGATGTATGTTATGCTGATGTGTTACAATGTTCAAGTGACATTATGCATAGTTTTATTATTATTGTTATTATTATATTTTCATGTAGGGTAATCACTTTGGGTTAATGATTAACAATCGTTTGCAAGGTGTGTGAGCCTCAAAATTCTAGAACTGATGTTGGAGCACTTAAGGTATGCTAAACTTATTTGGATGGAGCTATTTGTGTATTGAAATAACATGGGCTGGCTGAGCTCATGGTTTATGCCACTTAAAGGGGTCCAGTGAAGACCAAGCACTTGGGTATGATGCCTTGACACTTTAAAATGTCTATGTTTGTGTGTTTATTTATCGCTTATAGGTATGTGGAACAGGTAACCACAACCCATGTATTTACACATAATAAGTTTTGCATCGTCATCTAAGGATAAGTTACCTAATTAAAAGATTGAAACTAAGTATAAGAACCGAGTCATGCATTTATATTATCACAAGTTCATCCTCTTAGCTGCATAGGGGTGGGTTGTTTCCTTTGTATAGCTCAGAGTGGTCACTTGTATATGTAAAGTCACCCTCTTAGTTGCAGGGGAGGTGTTGCCTCTTTTGTGACTTGAAGTGCTCAAGTTAGGAGCCTCAAGTCTAAGAACCTTCCTACGGTAGTATGATCAACATGCATTGTATGGTAAGTCTTGTAAGGTTTCTTGTCTTAAATTGCCTTAAATTTGCTTTTGTAATGGATGTTTGATAAGTACTTCAATGAATAGCTTTCCTAATTATAACATCATGGTTCGGTCCATGTCTGGGCTGAATTGGGGTGTTACAGTCCGAGCTTGTAGCTAGTATACGCACACTTGGAGCTTGGATCACATGTTCATTACGACTCGCCTTCTCTCTTTTATCACTACATTCTATTGTGTTTTGTTTTCACTGTAGAACGTGTTAAATAAATGTTTTATTGTATACCATTTTGTACGGGTCATGTCACTTATTTTAAAAAATATATATCAAGAGGTGCATTTATCAGAAAACTTACTTGATACGAGATTCTTGAAAATAGATTTTATTTAACGTGATTAATAACCCTCAAGATGTATCCCTCAAGTTAATTTCATAGACCGAGCATTACTTCAAGTAGCCCTTATCTTCATGGGGCCTATTATACTATTTACACCCCAAGTCCATATATGTTCTTTTATTGAATTTTGTGTGCATGTTATCTATTGGAGATGTTTTCTTCAGTTGAGGAAGGTAGGCTCGTTCCTCATTTTGAAGAGGTCACGTTATCATTGCATCTCTACACTTTGAGCTTCTCACACCAGAAGAAGTGTAGAGTATCAGGTACGTTATTTTGAAGCGCAAGTCATGACTGTGGTGTACTTGGCTATTGTTCTTGTGGACTCTTAGATTGGTAGGCATGGAGGTTGTAGACTGGGCAGTTACCGTGTTGACAAATTCATGGTTCAAAGTGATCCCAACTATAGTAGGGAATCCTGAGTGGTTTTGCCATAGTGAGATCTCTTTATAAGAATATAATATGGTTTTATTTCCCTCAGCTGTGGAGGTCATTTGCCAATTATTATTTAGTTATTTTTTGGACTAGTAACACTTGTTGCTGACATATTTTTGTATTTATATGTAGGTATAGATTGGAAACCTTTGCAGTAGCTTATTGGAATGGAGGGACATGAGAACTTCATAAACACACACATGGCACACGTCTCTTGTTGTTTATTATTTAGTTGGTTTATCTTTTAATTGTTATATTATGATTGCTGCTTTGGAGACTTATTTCCATATCAACTATTAAACGTACTTTTATTTGGGTGGTGATTTGGTTTATGATATGCATGTGTACAACTTTTTTATTAGAGTTATGGATTTCATTAGTTTATATTTGGATTATACATTTGTTGTCATTTCATATTTATAATGTCATTGCAGGTAGATTTATATTAGGTTGTTGCATGTCATTTTATAGATTTTTGCATCTTATGTCTTTCTATTAGAGACACTTAGATTGGTTGCTTAAATCAGGTTTGTTTTGTCTAACATGTAAATTGGTTTTAAGGCATGAATCGAATAAATTGTAAGATTTCTGGTTTATTTCCTTAGTGAGCCAGCTTGGAGTGTTACACAAACACTCTACCAAGTGTCTGTTGAAGTTTGCCTCTACACTCTTTGGTTTAAACCCTCCATATTTCGGCTGCCAAAGCTGCTGCCAAAGTTACTATCGAACTTCTTTGAGACTTCTTCCACACTTGGAGTCTTGATGATCTTGATTCTTTTAAAGGTGCTTAGATTCTTATGATTTGACTTAGAGAGTTTGTAGTGTTATCTTATCAAAAGTACTATTTAGCATTCTCCTCTTTTTTGATGAAAACAACTCCCATGTGTTGTAAACTCTCTACATAGTTAGTGGTGATCCTTATTTTGCATTCCTTGTGGTTGCCTTTGAGGTCTTCAAGTCCTCATGTCCTCAAGCTCTAGCATTTCAGCCCTTGGATCTTCATTGTTCCAAAACTACACAAGTGTTAGTCCATAAATAATGTAAGATGCTATGATGGAGCACTTATGTCATGATAATTATAACATGAATCTTATGGCCAAAAAGAGATTGACATTCTAAGTGAGTTAGCTATTATTATTAGTTCCACAAAATTACATGTTTAAGTCCAAGAGATGACATAACTCTCATACTCCCCATATACATAGGTTTTCCCTTCGCCATCTCAAAAAATGAATTTAAGTACATGGGAAAGCGAAAATACATATTAGTATAGGTTTCACCATCACCTCCCTCAGGTAGAAGACACACACTGAATTGGGATGACAGTGGATAGTAGAATGAGTAATCATGGAGACGGAAACCAAAATGTGCTTTGCGCACCTAGAAGAACACCTCTTGGTTCCTCCTCATCTCCTCCATGACATGTGCCAAGTAATATACTCTATCACTCAAGGCATCAAATGCCACCTATGAGTGATCACAAGGTGGTCGCAATGGGGGAGATGGTGCCCCCTCTTGGGGTGCTTGCTAAGTCTCAGACTTGAGCATTTAAGATTTTGATGATGAAACATTAATCATGTTGATTGCATGATAAATTACTTTATAATAAGGTTTAATGGAACTATAGCATGATAAATTGCTTGGTCATTTGTAAACCAATCATATATGATTTGTGTATGTGTGAATGGTGGGTGCTTACACTAGAGGCTATTGTATATTTTAGTTGTGAAGTGGGGTTGAGTGGTGCTATAATTGTAAGTGTCAAGCTTTGGCTTATGAAATTGAGCTAGAAGTCAAGGGGTGATGGACAAGCATGTGTTGTTAAACTGATTCGGGGTTGAGTGTGGTGAAAGACAAGTAGCTTGTAAAGCACTTGGGTCTTACTTGGTGAAGGACTAGTGGTTGCACACTTAAATTGTAACACACATTTGAATTGACCATAGTGAAGCATAGAAGTCCTCCAAATTGTAGGACACTGTGGTATAGAGGAGAGGACATACCAGTTGGGAACCTTCTAAAAATCTTGGTGTTTGATTCCTTGTCCTACCTCTTTTGTGCTTTATTGATTTTGGCTCATATACAAATTGTGACAAGAAGTTTGATTGAACTTGTTCATCAACAGTTGTTGTGATAATTTATATATAGTCACTTATATTTGTTTAGTATCTCTGTATGACAATATGTTTGACTTCAGTACTAACTCTTCGTTAAGTGTTTCAAAAATTCCACTACATACCAAAATTTTCTTTTCAGTATCGGCTCCTCTCCTCAAGGCTCCTCATCCTCAATCTCTAAGTCATCCAACCAATCATGCTTCACCTCGGTCTTTGGTGGTGCACTCGATAATGATGGTTGGTTAGTCTTCCTCTTCTTGTTCTACCTTTTGACTACCTTGTGAGACATAGCATTGTGATCCAAAACCATCAGAGGCAAAGTGGACATGACGTATTGTTCATGTCCTCTTGTACCTCGAAGAAGAGAGAGGTTAGAAGTTTCCCATATGGCAAGCAAACTCTTCATTTATTCTGGCACCGTTATATGTGGTTGAGGATGAGGACGTAGAGGTTGATCCTTCTCATGGAGATGAACTTCCATAAGATGTATATTGCATAGGTGGATAGCTCTTTGAGATACCCCACTTATGGAAGGATATTGGCAGAGAAAATTTGCCAAAGCGCAAAGGTCACCATAGTGAGATCACGGGTGTGTGATCCTTACTTGGGTCAAAATTTTATTTGATTATTTATTTAATTGTGTAAAATAGACCAACAACGCTTAGACTATGTAGGATAATTAAATGAAAGTTATTTCATATTATAAATTAATTGTAGTCAGGGAATTTCATATTTTCATTGAACTTTATCAAAATGCCCCTCCCTATGTGGTTGACTACAAAATTTTCTTTTAAAATTTTTCTGACCTGGGGAGTAGAAGTAAAAGGGCGGCTAGGGCTTGGAACTTTCCATATCTATTTCTTTACTTTTTTATCATAAATCAACATATTTTAGTTGTTTTGTGTGTAGATTATGCATAATCAATCTTATGTGAGTTTTTGATTGATTTGATGGAAGAAAATCTATAAATTAGTTGTTTGTTTTGATGAAGAGAATGTGTTGTTCTATAGTTCTTAGATATTGAACTCATTGGACATATTTTTGCACACAAAAAAGAATGATTTATTCTTGTTTAGTTCTTGTTTAAATTAAATTATGATTATACATCTATTCTCCGATAATTCATGATGAATTCTTGTTGATAACTAGATGTGTTGTGAATTTACATGGTTCTACATGTATACAATCAAGTTAATATGCTAGTTAATCCAAGTGAAAGTATTTTATGAAATTATCTTATTAAATTGTGCTTTAATGGCAAAATTGATGCTAATGGTTATTTGCATGAAAATTTATCATGGGTAGTTTTTCAAATGATGTAATTAACTTGTTAGAATTCTAGAAATTGTGTAATACCCTGTTTTGGCTCACCCGTGAAACGACCTAGAAATGTCACCGGTGACCGAACCATTCGCTAATTTATTGGATTTGGTTAAGGCAACCCGGATCTGCCTTCGGCGTCTCAAGATGGAGATGCAAACATGAAATGCATGAATGGGAACAATTGGGTTCTAACAGAGTCCTACGTGCATGTCATGACGTGCAAGCAAAGACAAGACAAAACAATAAATGAGAAACCAAAAGAAAATATATACTACTATGGAAAAACGGACAGAATTTTCCCTAAAAGTGCAATAAGGGCCAACCTATCCACGACAAGGGTATATAAATATTTTATCAAAATACGATAAAACATAACAATCTACCATGGCATTCAATCATTGTCTCATTTGTTTTCACCTAAGCCGAGTCTGAACTCCAAGGCTCTCTACTCATTCAGATTTATCCATCCATTTCATAATAAGCAATTCATCCAAACAAACACATCAAAATTATCATTCACGTAGTGATAACACACCATCAATATAGATTACACGTGGCAAGTACATGTGTGCGCGGTTCCGTGCTACTCCTCCGCAGTCCCGACAGCTTTCATCCCTCGCATTTCTCCCCTACATATATAGAGAAAAATCGTCAGTAAAGAGTGTTACCGGCCCGAAAAATAACTAATATCAATCTGGCATAGGAGAGCAAACTCTCCTGTTGAATGAAAACCATATACTTCCTCAAGAACTCTTGTCAAGGCACATCTAGGAGCCGTCGCCATCGGGTTGGCAACTTCCCCCTTTCTTTCTCATTCTCATACCTTAGCCATTTCTCTATCGCTTCTCGCATCAAATCTCATTCCTTTTCGCCCTCTGCACCTTCCATATTACTCATGGCCTTGAGCACGAAGGCTGAGCACTCTCAGGCAGTCGTCTTTAGTACCCTTTGAACCACAAGTCTATCCATGCGCTGCATTGTAGTACCCGTAAACCTCCACACTTCTCTGGGTTTGAGGAACTTAAAGGTGGAGTTGTCCGGATCCTTCAGGAACGAAGTGGGTTCTCCCTAGCTCCAGAGCCCGCTCTTCCGAGCACATGCCCTATCTGAAGGCGTGGCCGTCAGTAACCCTCATTCCATCTCTCACCGAAAATGCAACCCTCGACAAAAACAAACTCGAGGGATCTCATCCTCGAGGGTTATTAATCCGAACAAAACTGTTGGCTAAATGGCCCGAGTCAAGTGGGATCTGATAAAATGCCACTTCACTCGTCCTGCACATGATTAATCAAATACATAATAGATTAGCGTAAAACAGAGAACGAGTCCTAAACGGACCTGGTAGAAGCTCCAAACGGGTCCACGCGCCTAGGCGGCGAGCTCCTACACCGTACCTACACAATCAAGCTAAAAGCTAACGCCCGCATGATGAATCACATATCCTATAGCATGCACACACAATCAACACAATCACGCATCAATCATCACACATTCATCCTAAGTCAATTCTAGTGAGTTTCAATCTATGTTTCATGAAATAAGGGTAATTAATTAGTTCACCTAATTAATTCCTTACTTTTCCATTTTAACACTCATCAATCAACCAATTTCATAATTTTTATTAAATTACACACAAACATACAGACACGTCAAAAACACGAAAATTCATCTAATTATCTAGTCTAGCATGCTTCCCTAATAATTATAAATTTTAAGAATTTACGTTAGAGTAATTTATACCTCGCGTCGTTGAAAATCGGCGACGGCTAGGGTTTCCATTTCGTGGCTCGAAACTCGAATTCGGCACCTAGCGGCGTCCGAAGTTCGATCAGATTCAACCGGGTGTGTTTGGCGGATGATCCGGCGAATTTCCCTCGTATCCAATTTTTCGACGGTTTCGGCGGTTTTTCAGAGAGTTTCGGCAGTTTTCCAGCAATAATTCTGGACAGGGCAATTGGGGGTCTATCGGCACCAGCTCGACGAACTTGGTCCGATGGTGGTGTCAAATAGGGTAGCCGGGGTGGCGATAGCCATCGGCGGCGCGGCGGGCGGCGTACTCCGATTGGGGCTATGGGTTGGCCTCAACGGCAGTCGAGATGATGGGGGAAACGTCGGCGACGGCGAGAGGGTGAGACTGGTGGTCACAGCGGCGGTGACGATGACCGAGCAGGGGTGGAATCCAGCTCAGTGTGGCAACGGCCGAGGTGGCTTTGTGGCATCGCGGTAGAGCGCCGGGAGGCAACCGGTGGCCGGAGTCGGTCGGGACGGCATGACGACGGCAAGGGGACGACGGGCTGTTGGTCCCTGCGGCGGGGCAGCAGTCGACAGCAAGGTCAGGGCGGCGTCGGGCAGCTAAGGTTTCGAGAAAAAGAAAAGATGATCGGGGAAGATGAAGGGGCATGTGATGGCATTTTTGTAAATTAAACTTGACTTGATTCCGACCCGAGTCGATAATAATAACTATCACCTAATAAATCCTTAAAAAAATCCAGAAAAATTGGGGAAAATCCCGTAAAATCAAACGAACACAAAAACATCCAAATGATATGTTCTATAACTAATAACCTTGTTAAGTGTTTAAAATATACAATATTTACCCAGGTTTTTTATATGATTTTGTACTTCCCGGGTATAAATATTATTAATTAAGTGATATTTTACTTTATTTTTTTAGTTAATTAATATTTTATTAGATATGCTTAATTTTGGTGTTTCAATGCAGAAAAAGATGAATAAATTAAGCTTTGGAATTGAATGGTCATGACACTTGGCCCTACCCAATGGCTACAATTTATGGTGTTCAATGGAGTCGAACAGTTGGAAACTTGAAGGGACATTATAATTAATTAGACTACGTCGATTTGTGAACACCCTCTTCAAATTCTTGTATCTCCACTTCTATATAAAGGGGTGGTCATTTGTTGTTATCATATCTCATCTCTTGGCTTCGGAGTGTAGTGAAAGAAGTAGTTTTAGTTTTTGTAATTTCTTTCTCTTTCATAATAAAAATTAGTTTCTTCTTTATATTGTTTTCTATTTTTATTATAGAGTAGTCTTTTATTTCGTTCTAGAGAAGAGTGGAACTTAACATGATTTAATTGAATTTATTTCAAGCTTTTACTCTTTTATTCAATCGGAATGTTTGAATTATCATGTTCTAAATGCTAAGAATAGATTGATCGCCTATATCTTAGATCATGAGGTTTAATTAGATTTCGGGAGAAATTAATTAGATTAGTCATTGATAATTCATCATACGACGAGTCTTTTGACTTGTTTGTCGTTGTGGTCGGGAGATACACAACACCGTATGCGATTGTAAGGCAAATCTTAATGCATTATTTTGTTTATTAATCAATTATCACCGGGAGGTAGAAATTGAGGCAAAATAATAGAAGCATGAAGGAGCGGGAGCCACCATGTCATATAATTATCCTAGATCGACAATCCGAGGGAATAAAAGATAAGAGGAAGATTTGATGAAGATTAAATTGATGTTAAGGGAAATTCGACTCTAGAACGAGTTTTATCACTTTAACTTCTCTTTTAATTTAAAGTTATTACATAGAGTCAGTTAAGCTTGTTATTTTTGTTTTGTTCTTCATTTTATGTTCTTTAATTAATTATAGGAAATTCATCTCCCTGTGGGACGATACTTGAATTTATCATTATATTACTTATTTCGACCGTGTATACTTGTACGTCATTGAAAATATTCTAACAAACCCTCCCACGACCTTTCCTGATCGGAGTGGAGCCCATCGCCGCCCAAGCTAGCCAGATCTAGTCACCCACCACCAACTGCCTTTGTTTAGCCATTTTCCCGACGAGCTGTCAACCACATCGATGTTGTAGTGAGTCGGGCTTGTTGAACCAGTTCCAACAATACCCAATACCCCTGCTATTTGGCTAGTAGACATGCTTGGATCTCCTACCAGGTCCATTTAGCACTCGTCTCTATTTTATGTTTTCTTCTATTGTATGCTTATTTTATTATTTGCAGGACGGGTTAAGTGGGATTTTATCAGATCCCACTTAACTCTAGCTATTTAACTGAACAATTTTCCAGATTAATAAGCCCTTGAGGATGATTTCGAAAATAAGATCCACCACAAGATGCCTTCAGGCCTACTATATGAATCCCTTCCCAGGCCTATATATATATATATATATATATATATATAATTTTATCGAGTTTTTAGTGAGATGAGAGATGGAGAACGACTGCACGTACCTTGAGTGGATTCCATAACAGTCAAAGTGGGCTCTAGATTAGTGAGCAGACTATTCCATTCCTAAAGGATCCTGACAACCCTGCGTTTGAGTTCCTCACACACGGAGAACGTGGAGGTTTACGGGTACTGCTAAGTACAGTACATGTCTGGACTTGTGGTTTAAAGCGGTACTAAAGTGCAACTGTCTGGAGAGTACTCAGCCTTCATGCTCAAGGCCAGGATATTTATGGAGGCAAGGAGAGGGCTTATAGGATTATATATGTAGTCCCGTTGGACCAAAGAAAAATGAAATGAGAAAAATGCCAAAAGAGGCATCAACAAAGCATACAGTTCGGGATGCTACCGAGTCTGCAGCCCAGTGGTTCCTTAGTAGGTGCCCTTCAGAAAGTTCACGAGAAGTACATGAATGTTTTCTTTATGTGAGAGTTATCTCTCATAGCCAGTTTATTATAGTTATATTTTGGACCAGTAATGCTTGTTGCTTACGTGTTTTTATGCTATATATAGGTGATAATAACGAGTTGGATGTGCTAGCCTAGACGGAGGAGCACTGATGTCGCTTGCACATATGTTAGCCGATAGGTGGTTAATATTTTGTTATGATTTCATTATATTGAAATATGATGTGATATGATGTCTGTTGTAGTAGAAAAATTACTAATGATGATATGGTAATATATATATATATATATATATATATATATGTTTTATTAAATATGGTTAGACATTAAATATGTACAACAAGTGGGTCAAGACCTAGAACTGATAAGAGGTATGAATAGAATGCACAGGTGGGTTGAGACCCAAGCTTCAAAATGAATATACAATAGATTAGATTCTGTATGAATGAAATTGTTGATATATAAATATATATATTTGCATATGTTGATTTGGTAGGGCGGTCCCTAATTGCACTTTTAGGGAGGCTCCGATAGCAATACTGTAACACCCCAAATCCGATTCACGTTTGTGAACCGAACTGGCATGTTAAAGGCCCCGGTTAAGTCGGCTAACCCGAACCTAACTCGTGCGGATCTAATCTCGGTGTTTTAACATGATACTATATATAGTATCATGTTAGGGTTTTGTGCATTGAACCATACAAAGCGAGTCGTATCTTCATCTTAAGACACCAAGATGAGCCCTACTTCTCTTGCCACCAATCAACAACCAATGTGTGCTAATTAAATATCATACAAGTTATATCCTTGGTGATTTCTCCCAACTAGCTGGCAAGCGATTCTAAACCCAAAATTATATATTAACTTGTATTTGAAAAAACTAAATGATATACTATGCCATAAGATGCATTCACACATATGCACACCAATAAAACAATTATAAAAGCCAAAGGAAGTAATATCTAGCAACAATCACTATAACCCGTAAATTAGCTTTGTTTTTAAGTAATTATCATGACTTAATCACCCTAATTAGCCCCCAAACACGAGTACACAAAAACACATTATAGTAGGTTCACGCCAATGCCTATGCCAACACTAACACAAAATTTCCATCCAATTCAATACTAACTCATACACAATTCAATTATTTGCATTCAAACAAGTTAACTACAATATGTTACTACTACCCATGATTGTTTTGCATTGAAGTATCAATTCTAACAACTTTTGCCATTAAAACACAATTAAAGATAGTATTTTCCATAATTTAATACACGGATTAATCTATCATGCTAAATTAATGTCATTGCATGTAAAACTTCACAAAGACTTCATACATCTATTAATCTACACAAAATCAACATGTTTTGCAGAAAAATAAAAGTATTAATGATAGAACAATCCAACAAGAACTAAAAATACTTCATCACCCTTTTCATGCAAAGAACGTGTACAATGAATTCAATATCCGAGAACTCATTGAACAACATAAATTTACATCAAAATACAACAAATCACAAATTTCTTTCCACCACCAAGAACTCGTCAAAACTCATATAAAAATTATTTAAAACATGATGTATGCATGATCTACACACAAGTCTAATATGATATGATGATATGATGAAGAAATAAGATAGCAAAGAGGGAGAACTCACCAGGCCCTCAACCTCCTAGCCTCCCCTCCTCCTAAAAGTCGATGTCAAGAAAATAAGAGAGTCAATTTCTCCATAGATTTTTACATAGGCCGACTTATCCTAATAGGGTAATTTATTTAAGAGAGGTGTCAATCTCCTAATAACACCCAAATTAAGTGCCCTAAGACTCCTAAAATACAATCTCAAACCTCCTAATTCTCCACAATTTCATCATATTAAAAATTTCTCTATTTTATGAATTCATAAAAGGTCAATTTTAGCCCTCCACGTCCTTATTTATTAACCTAGCCATAAGCTCAACTTAAAGCGACAAAATCTCATTATCTAAAACTTTATTTTATATGATTTTGTTTGATTCCTTAGATGTCTAATTTATTCCCTTAAAATTGTAGAAATTTTAGACATGTATTCCAAAAGACATGAAATTTTTAAAGTTCACATGTCTGGCCTGTCCAAAGCTCCAAGTTATGAAAATTTTCCCATATTATATTTATTCTTATACATAATTAAGGATTCTATTCCTTCATTAATATTTAACATCAACACGAATAAAACTTCCATTTAATTATTTTTTCAATCTAACCCACTTTGTCAATTTATTTAATTAAATAAAAATTTGATCAGACCTACGATCTCACGGTTACCATGCTATATAGCGTGTTTTCAAAAATTGCTGTCAATGGGTTCCATCTGAATCAAAATACTATGGCAGGTGTTATATGGAGCATGCAGGAGGACATGAATAAAGTTGTAAGTCTGTTATTTGTATGCTTTTGATGCTATGCTATTTGTGTTCAGATAGCCAAGTCATGGCCATTTTATGTTATGTCATGCTCAGCACACGGCCCCACAATTATATTAATATGGAGAGTGCTAGTTAGCAACTCATAACAACCCTAAACGAGGTGTTTCCTTGGAGATGTTCTGATTTATGATTCTCATAGGTAATTGTACCCATTTTCCAGTTTGGCATACTCACTATTTAATTATATAGATTGGTAATCTATTTATTAATGACAAATTGTTTTCTATTTAGGTTTGGTGCTTGGAGATGGCAAATATCAATATGCATGCATTGCGACCTCTGGGCATGGTGTATAGAGATTGTTTGTGTGTTATGTATGATTCCATTTATATTCCATTTGAACTATTTTAAAGACGAAATATTCTAGTGTACGTAAATCTAACATGGGTTTGCAAGTATTTTCTAAACCCCAAAGTCTTATAATTGACTGTAATTAACCAGGTACACGCACATTATATTACATGTGCAGGTAGGCCTTGTATGTTTATGTTTCACATTCTTGTTGTATGAGCATTAGAGGTTAGCCAACTCAGACCTTCAGTGTTATAATACCTCAAGTGGTTAAGTTTGGCCTCTGGCCAGCATTCCATGTGAAGTGATCAAGAGTAGCAGATCAAGGTTTTGGTTTGAGGATGAACCAATTTAGGGCGTTATAATTTTGATATAAAAACCAACTTGAAGTCAATTAAGATAGAAGGCTATGTGGATGAGTTAGTATTTGGTCAGCTATTCAACATGAGTAAATCTACGTTTACTCTGACAAGTACACTTTCACATGTGTTCCATGTGATTTTATATATATGTTCAGTTTAGCAGATGGGTTGTTATGAGATGATGTATGAGTACACGTAGGATTCATGTATACCTGATCCACTTAGATTGACTTAGCATGGATGGTGTATGAGGCACATTACACTCGAGGGTGTACGAACCACAAACTAAGTCATGTAGTTGGTGATTCCATTCACCCCTCGTGTGATGAGACAGTAGAGGACACTATGGGGAGAGATTACCATGTCAGTCCAAGCATGACTACTTGGATTTAGCTAATTGGAGGCATGACCATGGTTAGAGTTTTCATTGCGAGGGGACCAACCAAAACAAGTGGAAAACATGGCAAAAGAAGATATGACAGAGTTCCAAACTCATACATCTTTTGAAACAGGAGGATCGATTGGCATGGTGGCACCAGGAAGGCCACCAGACATATGGACATGCATGGAGGCCCCACCAGCTAATTGATGGACTGGTTTAGGCTACGACAGGTTATGGAAAACGATTGGTACTCATGATGGTGATGAGAATTAACATTCCACTCCCGCCAGGATGAACTACCGTTGGCATCG